>VZSC01005453.1:0-28945 GCA_013398225.1 Steatornis caripensis
AGCTGGGAGGCAGAGAACCGGCAGCGTGGCGGGGGCGGCGGGATAAAGCTGATTTCTCCCCGACACACGCTCCTACAGCAACACTCCTTCAGACCTCACGTATTTGCCTCCCATGCAGACGGCGCATCCAGCTGGGTCTGGAAACACCTTTCAGGAAAGGCTGCCAAGCGTTTTATAACAGCTTCTGGAGAAGCCAAGCCACCTCTGCTGCCATCTGGGCTCTCCCATGGCCTTGCCCGGCTCCAGCATGGGACCGGGCAGAGCAGGCAGGGGCAGGCAGCATCCGGGCTACACCAATGTGCCCTGCTCAGACCCCTCCAGCGCTGGAGCGCGCGGGGCTGCGGGCATGCAGCACACCACGGAGTGGGTCCTGCCCCCTCTCTGGTCCACAGCGACACAGGAAACGAGAGCTTTCCAGTGGAAAACGAGACACCGCGGTTTCCATCTTGCACGGAGGCTGCAGGCTCAGACCAGCTCTGGGCATCCCACGGCCCAGCTGGCCCTGCCAGGGGCTGGGGTGGCCCAGGGGCCACGGTGCCCGCGGCTCGGAGGGGTTTGTCTGGAGCAGGAGGGGATGCCAGGGAGAGCTCACCACTGGCTGTGTGGGTTACAGTGCTGAAGGTATGCCGGAGCTTGGCACTCTGCTTGCAAACACATTTCCTCTTCTGGTCCTGCAAACCAGGAGAAACGCAAGCTTTGAAAGCACGGCGGAGCCGCTGCCCCTTCTGCACAGCCACAGGGTATCACAGAAATCCTTAGAAGGACGTCGCATTAGATTTCTAACTCTAATGCGACATCAGAAAGCAAAGGCTTAATGAACCAGGCTGCAGAGCCCACCCTGGGAGGACATTAATACAAGCAAGACGCCAAAGCACATCAGAGGAACACGAGAGACGGATTTCAAGGCAGAATTCTCCTTTTGCTTGAAGCAACAAGAGGGAGAGGGGGAAAAAACCCCCCACTTCTGCTGGCTGGGGTAAAGAATGCGGCTCAAACATTCTGGATGAGCAGCCTCGAGGTGTGAACCATGGGGCACGAGGATCCAACGGTTAACGGAGCTGTGGCACAAAGCCTACGACGCACGCGGACGGGGCATCAGGAGGGGGTGAGGCAGCCCCGCGAGCCGCAAGCACCAACCCCGGATCGCTCGGCCGCAGCGACGGGCGGGCAGCGGGGCTGTGTTTGTCCTTTCGTCTGCTCCGCTTTCAATAAACGCTGCGTTCCTCGAGAGCTCTGCAGCCCGGGCGCGGGATGCTGGCCCAGCCGTGGTGCTTGGAGGTGCTGCGCTGAAGGAGAGGGCTTTTCCCGCAGCCTGCTGCTCAGCCGGCCCCGAGGAGGGGGCACCCGGCCCCCGCGCTGGCTGCAAACGCCCAAGTTGACGAGGTGCAAGAAATCCAGGCTAGAAAGATAAAGAGTCACCCAGGGAGAAGCTAATCACGAGGCGAAGCGGTTCCTTGGATAAGTTCTGTATTTTTACCCTCCTAAATCCACCCCTCCTCCATCTTCCTTGTTTGGTTTTTCTTCTCACCCCTCTAACTTTCAGGATACAGGAACTCGGCCCTGAAAGTCTGCCGTCCGGGGGGCTGCCTGGCTGCACGAGGGACCCGATTCAGGAGTCGTACGTGAAGATGCTGGTACCCTGGGGCACGTCTAACCCAAAACACGCATCCAAGGCCGGCGCGCCCAGCTAGCTGCGGCTCCTGCACGCCAGCACACCCAGCCACGAGCATCGAGGCGATGCCGGGAGGAAGCGAGCAAGATCACGAGGCAGACACTGTCCCTCTGCTCAGCACGGTGTGGGGAATTGCGATTTAATGGGATCCAGGGCCCTTCCTGGCTTTGGCACAGGAGCGGCTGGGTCCCGCGGGGCTGCAGCCATCGCCAGCGCTGAGCGAGAAGGCCGGAAAGGAGGGAGGAAGCGTTCAGACAAGGCTTCTTTCAGCTTCTCCCTGCCCTTATATGGGCACGGGGTTGTGCAGGCAGGAGTCTGGCAGGCAGGAGTCTGGCAGGCGGCGCTGGGAGGGGAGAGGTGACCCGCGACCCCCGGCCACAGAGGAATCCCACTTGCAGCACAGGCTGCCCTTAGAGCGGCACGAATCCTCGCCCCAGCCACGCTCGCGGGGTCCTGCTCCCTTTGCTCCCTCAGAAACTCGAGTGCAGGTGGCCCTGGGTGATGAGGAGGGACAGAAAGGCCCGGTTCGGTACGTCCTGCCGTGCTTTCACAAGAGAACCCGCGCAGCGCTGCAGGGAGCCATCGCTCCGTCCCTCTGCCAGCCCCACTCCTGTCGCTCCAGGTCGTAGCCGCCTTTCATCCACATGCTGTATTAGAGAGCGGAGCGATGCACGCAGTGCCGCATCCGCACCTCATCCCATAATAATAATAACGGGATCCATAACAAACTTCCCCAGAGGAATTGTTCCCTCCATGATAGGAAGGAGAGCGACAACGCATGCATCCGTGCGTCACCCGAAGGCAGCCGGAGAACGGCCCTTCGCCTCCCAGCCCCTCGCAGGGCTCAGCTCGAGCACGTTAAACCCGGCTCGCATCCACGGTCTCGCTTTCACGACAGCGGCTCCCCGAGGTGCCAGAGGCAGGGCCGCAGGAGGGCCGGGAGCCGGTACCTGCCTCCCACGCCACGGGAGCCTCCACCCTCCGGCAGGAAGGGCTGCGCCCAAAACCGCCCGTTCTAAGAGTTCGAAAGAGGAGCCACAGGACAGGGAATCTGCAATTTTCTTGCCGCACGTGGGCTGTAAGAGAAGGCTGCAGGCGTAAAAGCTGTCACTTTAGAGTCTCATTTAGCCACACAAGACATCATTATCCAGCGTCTACCAGTGACCGGAACCGGAGACGCCTTCTCAACAGACACAAATAGCGGAGGCATCAGGAGCGACATGAAACCGCTCCAGCTCGGCACGCAGCCGCCCCATCCCCACCCTCCGCCAACAACCGGCTTCTCCAGTCACGCCGCGGTGGACAGGCAGGGTATTTTTGGTGGGAGGAAATAGAGGATCGGCCTCCTCGGGGTTGTCCACGAGGACAGCGGCTCTCCAGCCCCACAGGAGAGGAACGGGCACAGCTGCCGGGGAGCATCACTCCCAGCACCACTGCCAGGGAACGACGCTCCACCAGTCAGAGATCCCTTGCAGAGGACACGACGCANTGGTGGGAGGAAATACAGGATCGGCCTCCTCGGGGTTGTCCACGAGGACAGCGGCTCTCCAGCCCCACAGGAGAGGAACGGGCACAGCTGCCGGGGAGCATCACTCCCAGCACCACTGCCAGGGAACGACGCTCCACCAGTCAGAGATCCCTTGCAGAGGACACGACGCAGCCATCTCCCTTCTGCTGCTCCCAGCCACAGCTTCTCCGGAGGGACACACGCCCGGGGAAGCCTCGCACCGAGGACCAAAGGCTCAGCCACAGCGGAATTTGGCTGGCAAACGCAAGCTTGAAGGCAAGATGCGGCGGCTGTTCACACGACCCTGATCTTACTCCACAAGGGATTTTACTCCCAGACCCATGTGCAGGGCTCTGCCTGCCCCAGCAGCGTCAGCCTGGATGTGCTTTGTAGGCAGCACTGAACTGGAAAGCCGTAGTACAGAAGCCCTACTGCTTCTTCATCCCTGTAAAGTTCATCCTTTAAATGTCCTGTAAAAAAAAAATTCCTGTAAAGCCCTCCTGCAGTTCATTGCTGCAAATCGGAGCCAGCGAGCCCTTCTCCACCAGCCCTTCCCTGTCTCGGCTAGCAGCTCCAGTTCATCCAAGTTAATTTGCACGGCTGTGAACCCCGCCGCCTGCTCTGGAAGGGCTGAAGTGACCTATTCCCATCCCCAGGGCTTTGCTCAGCTCCTGCAATTAGTAAGAAGGGATTGTCAATAAACCGGAGCGGCTGCTAGTGTTTTAGCTAGAGCGCTTCAAGAAATACAAACCTTTGGCGCACGGAAAATGGGAGACTCCCTTTGTAGGCAGAACAAAGGCAGAGAGGAATTAAGATCTTATCTGAAGTGTGCTTAGGATCCCTCCTCCCCAGGGCTCTGGGCGCTTCAGCCTGGCAGTTTCCACCTGGTTCAGCTTTGCGCCCTCCCTCGCACTGCTCCCGCAGCCCTCCCCGGTCCCCTCCGCGGGGGCTCTGCCCAAACACCCAGCACCCCCCAGCATCCCCCCCTCCCTCCCGCTCTCAGAAGTCTTACTTCGCAGCTCATCTCGCTGTGAAACCAGCGCTGAAAAGGTGGGGTGCTGGTGCCTGGCAGGCTGGAACCCCTGCCTGCACCCCAGCTCCTCTTCGCCATGTTCACATCCAGCCGAGTGCGCACAACGCTCTTACACCCCTGTGCTGCCCCAGCTCCAGCCCCCAAAGCCCAGGAGACCCCCGGGAGCTGGGCACGGCTGCTTCTCTGCCAGGGACAGAGGGCCTGCTGGAGTTGGAGCTGTAGCGACCAACTTCTGGAGGTGTGGGCTTGAAAGAATATAGACACCCCCTCCCCTGCAAGGCACCTGGCTTTGCCTCCAGCCACCTCCCGCACACCACAAGAAGCTCAACGTCCCAGCAAGCTACAGAAAAGCCGAGGCAGCGGAGCACGCTCCCTCCCCAGGGTATCCTTTAATAAGCAACAACTAATGAAGAGCCTGAATTCATTGTAAAAACAGCGCTGGAGACTCCACACCACTCAAGTGCAGCATTATCTCCATTGTTACCATGGAAAAGCAACTGCGTCGCCTTAACTGCTCTACGGAACACAACGCCAGTCCCAGGCTGAGCTCTGGCTCTAAGCCTGAGCCAAGCTGCACTCGTGTCAGGCAACTTGCTCCGAGGAGGGGACCTCACAAAAGGAGAGGTTTCAAAACGCGATGCTGGCTGCACAGGCACCACCAGCTCTACGCAGCAGGTGAGGTGCTGAGGTTCCCCCTCCTCCGCCGGCGGGATGCGTTCCCAGGCGAGCTGCTTTTCAGCTCCTGACACTCTCAGGCTAATGGGAAGGGAAGGAAGGGAGGTCACGGCATCCTCCACAGCGCAGCAGGGAGAGGAGCGCACTGATCCCGAGAAATGACGGTTCACCCTGAAAACACTACGGCAAACCCCGTGCTGCCATCCCTCTGCCCAGGACCAACACTGTTAGCGCTGAGCTGAGCCGACGCGCCTTGCTGACAGCACTCTGGGCAGTCTTCTTGCCCCTTTTCAAAAGGAAAAAAAGAAATTAAATAGATTCCCAGAACAGTTGCCACATCCTGTGTTCTGCGAGACGCTGACTCAAGCCAAAATTGCCTCTGGATGCATTTTCTTCGATGTCTGCAGTTCCACGACGTCAAAGCTCACAGCGGTTCAGGGCATCGCCTCAGATGCTTCGACACAGCCTCTCAGCGAAGCCCCACGCAGAAGGGTCACCCACCAGAGCTGCCCGTTCGGTGCCAACCTTGCCCTTCCAGCTGTTTCTCTGCAAAACTGATGCTCACGTTTCCATTCTTGGTGTTTCGGAGTAAGAGAAGGAAACCAGGGGCTGCTCCTTGGCCCAACCAAGGGACCAAGAGCCAAGCGGCTCCCACTGCCTCGTCAGGAGATATCGGTGTGAGAACCCAGCCCACAGCCGCGTGTCAAGGCTGGGGACTTTTGCTGATCCAGGGACACCCTCAGGGTATAAAACGGGACACGTCTGGACAACACCCTTCTCAAACAGGCTCTTCTCTTCCCACCAGAGAAAGAAATCCTTATCTGTGCCAGTCGTTATCCCTTCTATCTGTTTATTTCTGCTTGCCAGAGCTTTCAAGCCCTACAACATTTGGGTTTACCTGAAATACTCGCCTAGAGAGTCAACGCCTGTCCAGATGACGCTGGCTGCCGTTTCACCCGATTGTGCCGCTGGATGTCGGCTGGGAAAAGGTAAACTGGTGCCAGCCACAGACTGGGAGCGGCGGACTGCCTGCCGGACCCTTCCCACCCCTGGGAGGTCCCAGCAGCCACGCGTGAAGGGAACAGCAAACACAGCTGAGATGGGTGAGACCTCAGAGGAGGGGCCCACGCCCCACACCTGCCTCTCCCTCCTTTGTGCGAGGGCGAAGGAAAGCACCGGGACATGAGAGAACGCGGGGCGACGGGGCAAAGCACGGCAGCCCCGGGCGAGGAGACCCGCGTGCTCACCTGGCTCTGAAGCTCGCTCTGGTGCTTTAGACGCAGGTTCTCGGGAGTGTCTGCCACCATGGTGAAGGACTGCTTCGGGTAGTGTCTGGGGAGAGAAGGGGGATCGTTAGTCACGGCACTGCGGTGAGCAGCAGCAGCGCGACCGCGGCTGCAGACACATCAACGCGCAGGTTTAGCGGCAGCCATTCGGGACGATGGGATTTCTCACTGCGCACGCTCACCCGCGCCGGACGCCTTCGCCGGCACATCTGCGTTTCTCACCGGGTTCTCTCCCAACCTCAACATATTAACTTCAGCTAAACTTCAGTTTCATAAAAAAAAACGGGAAGTGGTTTTTTCCCCCCAAGGGACAAAGCTGTTCCAGGTTTGTGCCTGCCTGATTTCTGAAGAGACCTTAACACATCGCCCATGTTTCATTAAACAGTCCTCAGGGTAACATTAGTCCAAATAAACGCTGCTAACGCCCTGGTTTACGACAACTTTGCCCGTTTCACTCTTTCAGCCGTGAAGGGTCAGAGGGGAGCGGGGTTGGTTTTTCTTGCTTATTTTACTGAAGTTTCAGTCACACAACCCTCACGTTACGATTTCCTGGTACTGCAGAACATCACGCCCCGGTATAAACCACGTCAGCACAACCGTGCCCGTCTTGGGGCACAGGCTGCGCTACTTATCTGCGCCAGTTCAACGTGTTTAGGGAATCCTTGGGACATGCCCGGAACGGGAGCGTGAAGCAGGAGACCTCCGTTGTCGTGTGGCTACGAGCCCACAGCTATTGTTCTGAAGCACCTTCAAGAAGTTTCTGAGAGCGCGTGCAGCCTTGGCTACAGACAACATAGATTAACAGTTAGAAGAACTCGGGTACCGGGAGAAAGGAAATAACTAACCCTAAAGCTGGAGGCTGCTGCAAGCCCTGTCCAAGCAGGTGGGTGAACTTCACGCGGCCGTTCCCATCTCCAGGAGACACGGAAAACGGCAAGCGGCAAATCGCCGCCCTAACAGGGGAAGTTCAGCGTACAAACACCTCCAGCTGGGCTTGACCAGACCCTGACGGCAGTTATTGT
This sequence comes from Steatornis caripensis, assembly GCA_013398225.1. Classification (NCBI taxonomy): domain Eukaryota; kingdom Metazoa; phylum Chordata; class Aves; order Caprimulgiformes; family Steatornithidae; genus Steatornis; species Steatornis caripensis. Next base: position 7,196 of record VZSC01005453.1, read on the forward strand.
TAGAGTCTCTCACGCTGCCAAAAAGCAGCAGGGTCAGTCCCAGCGCCACGGTGCTTTACCACGGAGGCCCTGGTCCTTCACTCGGGGTTCAGCTGCGTCCTGCATCACAGAGGACGCTCTCGCCCACGGCCAGATCCAGTCCTGGCAGCCAGCCTCGCCGTATCTGGAGCACTGCAAGGGGTGCAGAGGAAACTGTTTGCAAGAGGAATGCTTCCAGGCGGCTCAGCGCCGGCCGTCGGTGGAGGCAAAGCCCTCTGTGCACAATGCTCCCGGGGAAATGCCCGCCGAGGAAATCTGACACCAGACAGATGGTAACTGCTCTCATGGGATGGCAAAGAAACCAAAGGCATCCCAAGGCAGCACTTCAGGTTTATAACACAGATAGCAAGATGGGGAAATTGCCTTTTGAAAGGGTCGGAGGTTTCTCTTTCACAAGAGTTGAGCCGGATTCCCAACCCGGGTGGCAGAAACAGACTGCGGGGATTTAGGACAGTTACCGTGCGGCGCAGGAGAGCGGGTGGGAGGCACAGAGACGGCACCAGCGTCACCCCCGGTTCTCGCTGAACGCGCACGTGGCGCCAGGGCAGCACGTCACGCTGCGGCTCAGTTTCACTTTCAAATACATGCACGAACTTGGATAAATTATTTTGCAAAGCCAGGCAACGCAACTGTCCCCCCACCAAGTGACCAGGACTAAGCAGTCCACTGAAAACAGACTGCAGCTCCTTGCAGAGGACAGCTGGGACGTCTCGCGCTCTGGGGGATCTGAAGGCTTCGAGCGCAACGCTGAACCCCGTTTCAGGGCTGTAACGCAGATGGTGCAGCCTCCAGTTCCCCCATCTCCACCCATAAAACCCAACCGGTGGCTGAACCAAGCTCTCCCGAGGGCTACGCAGCAAACTATGGGAGGGCTGCAGCTCCTGTCCCTTCCCAGACCACGTGAAACGGGTCTTGGTGGGTCTTGAGAAGCCCCTGGGCTGTGCTTTGGGAGCTCGTGTGCTCCAGCACTAGCAATTATCTATTTACAGAATCAGCATTAGCACCTCTGCCCAAGGCTGATCGACGCGTGGTCAGACGAGGGTAAGCGAGCAGAAAGCCAGCTGCGTGTGGGGGAGTCTGGCTGGAAGCTGCTGCCTTGGAGCGGTGCTGTCGGGGCCGGACAGCAACAGACAGGCAACCACAGACCTGCAAGAGCAGCACATACCTCAGTAAAGCAGCAATGCAGGAAACTCGAGAATAAAAATAGCTGCCTCAGCCTCGCTGAAAAAATTAAGAGAGCCCCCCCCTACACACACAGAAACCAAACAATGGAGATGTGGTTTGCAGAAAGGGGAAAAGACAACTCGGCAAGCAGCAGCTCGCTGCCTGCTCCCCTCCCCAGCCCTGCCGTGCACAGCGTGCAGGGGAACGCACCCTCCAGCCAGCCTCCCCCGCAAAAAAACACACCACCACCTCCCCGCTCCAGGTCCTGGCCGGCTGGACACCACCTGCAGCCACGGCCCGTCACCATCCCAGCTGCCTGCTGCTCGGGGAAGGTGGGAGTCAGCACCAGAGGGCTGGGAAAGCCTCTGCCCACCCCCAAGCCGCACGAGCACAGCCATCCCGCGAGCATCTGACGGCTATCGGCCGTGAGACCCCGGCCAGCCCTCGTTCTTCACCAGGGGGCACAGAGGACCCAGCTGCACCCACACCAAGTCCGCGTGAATCAACCCTCCACAGCCCCCCGCAAACATCCAGCGACAGGATCGAAAAGGTCAAGAATCAGTTTTACACAAACAGATCACCAGCTGCTGGCAGGATGTAGTTTAGTCTCTGTTCAGATTAACCCGATTAGAGGGGATACAACACCGTGCGTTCAGGCTCCCCTCCCCACTGCCTTCGGGCACCGGTTGTGTCGAGGCTTCACGCTGGGATACAACATCAAGGCAGGTATTTCACCAAGCTACTGCCTGCGGCATGCTGCAAAGAAATTCCTGCCTTAAGACTCCAATAATGATAAAACCTGATTCTCCAGGAGGGTCCTGTGCTCTCCAGGACACCGGGTGGACACCGCACTGCAGAACTGGGCACGGGTTTGCCATTTGTTTAAGCGCTCTGATCATTTTGGCCACAGTTTCTGCTCTCCCAGCAGCCGGTGCCACTGGAGCGTGGATGCTATCCTGGCTCACGCTTTGGCAAAGGCTCGGCAACCACCGCTGCTGCGGAGCTGCACCGGCGAGCGATGCCGTAGAAGCAGCAAATCAGCGTAAGACACCTTGGGACCAAATCCACCCCAGCTGCTGTCTGCCACCAGCAGAGATGAACGGCGCGGGGGGCTGGCGAGGGAAGGGGTCTGTCAAAAATACGTCGGCCCAGCTTGNCGCACAGCATGCAGGGGAACGCACCCTCCAGCCAGCCTCTCCCGCAAAAACACACCACCACCTCCCCGCTCCAGGTCCTGGCCGGCTGGACACCACCTGCAGCCACGGCCCGTCACCATCCCAGCTGCCTGCTGCTCGGGGAAGGTGGGAGTCAGCACCAGAGGGCTGGGAAAGCCTCTGCCCACCCCCAAGCCGCACGAGCACAGCCATCCCGCGAGCATCTGACGGCTATCGGCCGTGAGACCCCGGCCAGCCCTCGTTCTTCACCAGGGGGCACAGAGGACCCAGCTGCACCCACACCAAATCCGCGTGAATCAACCCTCCACAGCCCCCCGCAAACATCCAGCGACAGGATCGAAAAGGTCAAGAATCAGTTTTACACAAACAGATCACCAGCTGCTGGCAGGATGTAGTTTAGTCTCTGTTCAGATTAACCCGATTAGAGGGGATACAACACCGTGCGTTCAGGCTCCCCTCCCCACTGCCTTCGGGCACCGGTTGTGTCGAGGCTTCACGCTGGGATACAACATCAAGGCAGGTATTTCACCAAGCTACTGCCTGCGGCATGCTGCAAAGAAATTCCTGCCTTAAGACTCCAATAATGATAAAACCTGACTCTCCAGGAGGGTCCTGTGCTCTCCAGGACACCAGGTGGACACCGCACTGCAGAACTGGGCACGGGTTTGCCATTTGTTTAAGCGCTCTGATCATTTTGGCCACAGTTTCTGCTCTCCCAGCAGCCGGTGCCACTGGAGCGTGGATGCTATCCTGGCTCACGCTTTGGCAAAGGCTCGGCAACCACCGCTGCTGCGGAGCTGCACCGGCGAGCGATGCCGTAGAAGCAGCAAATCAGCGTAAGACACCTTGGGACCAAATCCACCCCAGCTGCTGTCTGCCACCAGCAGAGATGAACGGCGCGGGGGGCTGGCGAGGGAAGGGGTCTGTCAAAAATACGTCGGCCCAGCTTGGCCTCTGGTTAGCAAAGATGGCTGCTGCAATCACGCTGGCCGCTGGGTTAACACATCAGTACCTTGAAGAGACAGCATCGAAGGAAGCGAGCCCTTTCGTCATCGCAAAGATGACAAAAACCCCTCCTCTTAGCAGCCAACGAGCTTCGGTGGCCAAGGCGGCACGTGCCGAAGGAGGCCGCGTTTGGCAGCCCTTGCTCAAGGGTGCTGCGCCTCAGCCGCTCGCGGGGACGACTCCTCTCCCCTTCCGAAGGGGCAGCACGCGTTACGGCTCCGGGGAGGCTGGCACTCGCCGGACAGAGTCCGGAGCAAACCCCATCAGCAGGAGACGGGCGTTTTTTAATGTCCAAACCCAGGTGTCATTAGGCAGCTGCTGGGGAACTGGGGCTTACTGAACAATCGTGCTAATACAGCAAGCGCACTACCTCAGCTTACAACAGGACAGTCCGAGCTACCGCTCGCATCCTGGGGCCCTTCCCCAAGTTTCTTGGAAGTCACCGCCTGACTCACACCAAGGTCCAAGCCACCTTCTAAGTACAAACGGCTCAAAACCCAAACGCCCTCCCTGTCTGCTCATTCTCCGTTTGCAGATCAGGTCCGGAAGGCAGCAGGCGATGGCAGACCAGCCCCAGGCCTGCCGCGAGGACGGGAACGGGGCTCTGTCCCGATCCTACGAGGAGAGCCAAGCGCCACCACCACTGCCCAGGGTCTTTGCAAATCCAGAGGATTTCTCCCGCTGCTCAGCAGCAGCTTTTACAGAGATCCCCGATGTTAACAGCCCCGTCCCCCGAAGGGCGCAGGGACAGAGGGCTGCACGCAGCGCCCAGGCTGGCAGGGAAGCCACACAGGGAGACACACGGCTCCCGGGAAGGGCAAATGCAATTTTTAAGTTGTGTGCACCGCCAGCCAGAGCTGCACTGACGGCTCAGCCACGGCCCAGGAGCTCCCGTACTATCTGCTGGTGCTGCCAGCAGAAATGATCCCATTGCCATGGCAACCGCATCCCATGCCCTGGGCATGCTAATAACGCTTGGGAGAAGACGGGTCCCAAGCAGCAGCCTCTGAATGCAGGGAGGAGGGAAGCCCCAGTCACTGTGAGGGCTGGAAATGGAGAAATTCATCCCTGCGGAGCTCAGAAACTGAAAAGCCATGGATGTAGGGGAGACAAAATAAAAATAATCGGAAAGACAGCTGACAGCCCGGCTTCTTGCCTTTACAGGAACACCGTACCCGCAGCGGGCTGTGCCCTGCTACAGCCACAGTCTGGCAAGGGAGGGGAAGAGATAGCCACAGATCGCACAGACTAAGCTAGAATTAGGCTTCCGCTTCTCTTAGATTTTGAGGAAACCTCCCAAGGACTTGAGGCAGCTTTTTACTCAGCCTCGAGCCCCCGCTGACTGTTGTTAGCCGGCAGCAGTAATCCGCCCGTCTGCGCTAGGCGTAGGAAGAAACGCACAAATTGAGTGTCTTCCCCTAAGATTAGGCATCGCTTTTCTCCCCAGCTCGTGAGAGCTGCCTGATAAAGAAAAGGCATTTCAGTCCTTGGGGAATTTAAGGCCGAGGGTTCCTGATGCAGGAGCAGCGACAGCCCCCCCCCGGCTCGCCGCCACCGAAGCCGGCGCTTCCCCTGCCCACCAGGACAAACACAGACGCCCGAATCCCTGCCACACACCGGCGAAGGGAAAACCATCTCCTATGCATGAGAATCAGCCGCAGTAATAGTCAGCAATAAATTAAATCTTAATGAGAAGGCAGCGAGTGAACTGCCTTGGGTGGGGAGCGTGGGAGGCAGCGCGTGCGTGGGAACGGGCCGTCGGCGGGCGCTGCCGCAGATGGGCTCGTCCCTCCTCGCGTGGGGTGGTCTCGTGGCGGGGCAGACCCGGATCTCCCCCTTCTCGCAGTCAAAGCCAAGGAAGGAGCAGAGCTGGGGGTCCTCGCTGTGCTCCCCCAGCCGTCACCATAAATAGGTCTTGGCTGGGGAAGCAGCGGAGGGGGAGGGTGTTCATTGCTCAACCTGCCTCGCTCTTTCCGAAGAAGCCTGAGGAACACACGCCAAATCCACCCGTGCAGTTACCCAACAGCCCACCTCACCAACACGGACCAGAGCCGAAGGCTTCCAATCCTGGAACCAGCAGGAATTTCGGTGCCCGCCACTGCAGCCTCCATGCAGCGCTGAGCCCGACGTCCGCGGAGGACGAGGCTTTCTGCCGGCAGCCCCGGAAGGGATCACGCTCCAGAGCTCGCCTGGCCCCTGCCAGCAGGTCCCCGCCAGCGTGACACTCGTGCACGCTCCCGTAACACGCGCACACCTGCCCTGACGCCCTTCGCCCCCTCCCTCTGCTGCAGAGACACTTGCTCCTAAGTCACCGCAACAAGTAGGGAACTGCACAGGGAACAAAAGTCACGCTGAGGGAAGCTGGTAGGAAAACCCTCCAGGCTCCACAGGCTCCAGGCACAAGGAGCCCAAGCAAACAAACGCGGGGAAGCCGCTCCGAACCATCCCTCTTCTGACAAACTGCGAGGAAATAATCAGTCCCACGCACCCTTAGATGTGACATTTGCGTAAAGTCTGCTGCTAAGTAATCGCTATTCAGGCAAAGGCAGTAACCTTTGAAGAACAAATGGGAGCCAGGGAAAAAAATACCAGGGAGAAAGACACCCATCCGAGCTACCTGTGGGGAGGTGCCCCTGGTCCCTGCTGCTGGCCGATGCTACAACAGGATCCTAACGCTTCGCTCCCGTTGCGGCAGCAGCATCGCAGCGTTCTCCCTGCCCAACGGGGTGGGGATGCAGGAGGGTGAAGCAGGAAGGGAGCCAAGTTTTGGTGGGTCTCAGGGACCGCCTGGTGCCCCGTGGCTTTGGCGATGCCGCGGCAGCCGAGCTGGGGGCAGGAGGGGCGCAGAGCCCAGGCTGGGTGAGCGCGTGTGGAGCCCGCGGCATCCCCGCAGCCACTCCATCAGCCAGGCTGACACGGATTATTTTAACGACTGATGGAGAGGAGCCTGCTGGTCTCGGGGGCAGAGCCGCCAGACGGCCGGTGGATTGGCCTCGCACTTCGGGGTCTCTCCTCGCAGGCACTGCTGGCATCCATCCTCTGCCTGATCAGAGTTTAACGAATGGGACACACGGGATCCCTCCCCCCGCCCGATCCCCCGCTGCGGGGGGCTGCTGTCAGATTAAGCGAAGCAGCACGCGAGTATGTGGGGCGGAAGGACACGTGACGGAGCGAAGGCTCGGCACTCGGGGCGGCAGCGTCGTATCCTTGCTCGGGGCTGATAGAAAAATACCCCTTTTAATCTGATGGGTCCTGTGGAGCTGCAGGAGGGATGCTAAGAAAAGCCACCCCAGATTTCGCACGCTGCAAAAGCGATCGCACCGCCGCCTAAGGAGAGGAGGAGCAGAGCGATGGCAGAGACAGCCCCGCTTTCCTGAGGTCGCCTGCCCTGTGCGGGCAGCCAGCCCCCGGCTCCGCACGGGGCATCTCCCTCCCCAGAGCCGCAGTCCCAAACTGTTTGCTTTCTGCATCGCAGCAACACCTCCAGCCAGGCAGGTGCCAGCCACAGAGGGGCCCGGCTGCTCACCACCCTCGAAAACCCACAAAACCCCAGCGCACACAGTGCTCCTCCAAAAAGATGGGCTTTATGGCCCCCAGCAACACCCTGCCCATGTGCCCTTGGCAAGATACTGCAGCCACCAGAGACGAGGCGTTTTTTTTGTTGCATTGCTAAACCAGGTCAATCGAGTCTCCTCCGGCCAGATAGAGCCCGTCTGGCTCCCGCATTAGGAGCTGAGCACAGCAACTGCAAGGCAGACGGAAGTTTACCCCGCTGTTAACAGCGAGTTGCAGGGTTCCCGTGGGAGAAGGGTCCGTCTGCTCTGGGCACCTCGCAGCCCGTCCTGGAGCAGCTCTGCCTTTTCGCCCAGCATCGCTACGGACACCCTCGCACAGTCACGGCAGAAAGAGCTCACTCGGCCCACTCGAAGAGCCACCAGCGACAGCTGTGCGACCAAAGGCAAGACCAAGGTAGGAAGCTCCTTTAGCAGGGACGTTAGAAAGCAAACACAGACCCCTCCACACAGACCCACACACCGGCCAGAAACAGCCCCGTACCAGCACCCCGGCCTCAGTTTCCTTGTGACCCGTCAGTCGATGACACCGGGGCAGTATTGTTCACCTTCCCAGCCCCAGAGCAGTAGCGTAAAGGGTTTGAATGTGAGTCTCCGAGCGCTCGCACCCCACCACATCCCGGTCCTGCCCTAAAAGCAGCGCTTGCCCCCGACAGCTGCAATCCCTGGAAGCCAAGTGGCAGCACTTGAACTTCAGCCTTTGGAGCTTTGCACAAGCTGGAACCAGTTAAACTTCTCCAAAAGAGAGACTGGCAGGACACATCTGTGTAAAAACTCACATAAGTGCAGCACGGTCCCTACCAAGCGCCAAGCAATGCAGGTCTGTTAGCCGCAGCACCCAGACTCAGCACCTCCAGCACAACTCAGAAACCCGTACCTGTTCCTCCAGCAAGGCCGGCTCGCACCATCATTCACGTACGAGATGGCTGAGTGTTTAGAAGAGCCTCTCCAGCTCAAAGCGTTACTTCTATTCAACACGGGCTGCTTTCAGCAAGTGCTTTCGGCAGACCGGTCCAGCAAGCAGCAGCACAGACTTTAGCACGGCATGCACACACACTGCCCCTTCCGCACCTGCAAACCCGCACCTCCGAGAGGTGACGGTCACCTTTGTGCAGCTGTATCAGGGTTTCGGAAAAGTAGAGTTAAACAAAGGAAGCAATAGGCCCTGCTCTGCCAAAAGGCTCCCAAGTTCACATCCTGCCTTTCAAAGAGTTGCTGATTCTTGGGGACAAGCTTTAAAAAATAAACTGTTCTTTTTTTAATAAGAAAAGCAGCACCACGCCGCTTTGCAGAGGGCTCGCAAACATCCCACTATAAAAAAAAGAGCAGGCCGCAGAGAAAGACTTCAGTTCCTCCCAGCACTTTGGGGAGCGGCTGCCAAAACGGCTGGTCCAGCCCCTCCACGCATGCAGCTGCTGCCTTCCCCCAGCATCTGCTCTCAGCCTGCCTCAAAAGCGGCTACGCACAACTTTGTGGAATGCTGCGTCCCAAAGACCCTCCCATCGCCCACCCGGTGCACTGGTGCCAGGCTAGCACGGGGCTGGAAGAGGCTGGAGAAGCAAAACCCATCGCCACCCGGTCTAGCACGGCTGCCTCAGCATGGCACGGCGGCGGGGAGCGGGGTTTTGCTCAGCCAGCTCTGCTCCCCGTGAGCGCAGGCAGCATCCACCTCACCCCCATCCCCAAGGCTCTGCCCGCAGACGCCGAGGGTGTTGCAGAGCAGCACGCCGCCTAAGTGAAAAGCAGCCTGCTTTCACAAACCTGCCCTAGCCCATAACGGAAAGATTTCAAGGGAACGCAGGAGAGCAGGCGTTGCCAGGCTCTGAAATCAGAAGTCGCTTGTGGAAAGGGCTCTGCTCGTCACGCTGCTTCCCCTCCCGTCGCTGACCCCCCAAAACAGAGCAGCGCCTGTCCCGTCCTTCCCCTACCACTGTTTCTAGGAACAGAGCAGGTATCGCAACGGTGCTGGGTTTTTCCACAGGGTTTCTTGGCCCCCGGCACGGATAAGCAAGTTCAGGAAAGTCAACATTCATCTGCAGCCTGCCCCCCGTCCCACAAGGTCAACGGCAGGCAGCCCTCGCTGCAGACTCAGCCCAAACCCCACGCTCCCAGCTCCGAGGACGCCGTGGGCAGCTGCCAAGCCCTGGAGCTCTGCCCAAACCCACAAACCCACCCTGCGCAGGGCAAGCTGTGCTGCTGCCTGCCAGCCCAGGGCAGGAGGAGCGGGGAAGCCGGCTCGGTTCTGCTGCACTCCACGCACAGCAGGGCGGTGACAGCAGGACCCTCGGCCACAGGCGGCACGCCCTGGCTACAGCGGATAGTGTTTCTCGGAGAACAAGCTCACTCACCATCTGCTTTGCTAGGATGAGACGGTTTAGTCTTCAACAATAAGCAGGCACCGAATACCTGAAGCAGGAGCACACATTATTCTCTTCCTCCTAACTCCAGGAGCAGTTGGGAAATGTCTGTTGGTTGGGTGGGGGATGCCGGGGGCTACTGGGAAGGAGCAACACAGCAACGCCAGTGGAGCCCGGGAGGGAGAGGAGTTACCCGCAAAGCCACGGTGAGATTTCCCCTCGCACCTCCACAATGCTTCGGGTTGTGCACGCAGGGGCATCACTGGTTTAAACTGCTCTCCATGGAGAGGAGGTAACAGCCACGGCTGGGGTGGAGGGAGGGTACCAGAACCCTACAGAAGGATTTCGGATTTCCAGGAGGAATAGTGCCAGCTGCGTCTCTCCATCGAGTCCCGGTACACGGAGAGCACTTGGAGCAAGTCATCTCCGAACACCTCAGAGACTCCGCTCCAAAGAGGATTCACTAACATTCGCAACCTTCCAGCCATGAAATCCTGGCTTTACTCAGGACAGCTTCCCCATACACCATATCCCCTCTGCCCCCAGACGATGCACCTCTGACCCCTTCCCCAAACGCAGCAGAGGTGAAGCAGAAGTGCCCTGTACCCCCCAGCCCCTCAACGCCGCGCGCGCTGGGGTCCTTCCCCGCCACGGCAGCATATGGGGAGGCCAGCTTTCATTTACGCAGAGACGAAAAGCAGAGTCTGTGCAGAGCTCCGCGGCACGCAAAGTGTGCACACCACGACAGAAAGGCAGTTCTTCCCATCCAGAAACTCAGCACAAATAAAGCATTGGATAAACACCTGGACTCCATCCCAGCAACACAGTTGTTCCTCTTTCCCTTCCTGCCCCCCCCCAAACTTGGAAGATCACTTTATTAATGTAGTAGGCTGCTACCAGATGGAGCGGAGAGGCATGCCAAGAACGGATCACCGGCTCCTTGTGAAGCTCAGAGCCGCTCGCTAACTTTTTCCAAGCAAGGAGTTAGCCCAGAGGTATTGGACCACTCGTTCTGCGTGGAAAAAAAGCAAGGATTTTAATGGTGAGAAATCCGCCAGGGAAGCTGGTCAGGTCATGGCCAGGAATTAGAGGTTTTACAGCTCCCGTCGAGAGTCGCTGTGCCCCAGTAACACTAGGTCTGGGTAAGCCAGGCAGGGCAGCTGCTGAGCCGGGAGCTGCTTGCCCTGACTCAGCGAAGAGGAATGTCAGCCCCGAGATCCTCGATCCCCCGGGACACATCGCACGCACGCCACCGCCGTGCCGGGTGTGGTTTCTCCGCAAGGAAAGTCAGCTCCTTGAAGGAAAGCTGAAGTCACACAAGTACGGCAGATGGAGGGAGCGGGGACCCTGCCGACACACCTACGTAAGATATTTTTGGCAGCCTCGCTTCGCCTTTAGCCCCTTTTTGAGGGGGGGGAATGCAGTACAGCAAGGGGGATGTGGAGATGCAGCAGCACCGCAAGGTCCTTGTGCTCTGCAACGGGGGCCACCTGAGCCAGGGCTAAAGGTGAGCGGAGGGGCTCGGCTGGCAGCACCATCTCCCCCAGCACTCAAACAAAGGATGCCTCTCCTTGGAGGGGGAGGAGGGACTGCTGAGCATGTAGGCCATTAACTTCCTGCCAGCCAGTCTGCAGCAGTAAGGAAATGAAAAAAAAATAATCCAGCACTGTGGGGTGTGCAGGCAGCAGAGACAGCCCCTCTGATCAGCCGTGCTCCAGCGGCAGGATGCCAGCACACGCAGCCAGAGCAGGGCTTTCTGAACAGAGACACATCCAACAGGGCAATTGTTCGTTCATCAGCATGAATTCGGGCAAACCCAGAGCTCCGAGATAAAGGCCAGCCTCGGGTCTCATCCAGATGTCCTCAAGGGGGATGAGCAGAACAACCCTGGAGCCAAGACAGAGGTGGAAAAGGGGCCTCTGGCCCAGGATACTGCTCCTCCTCCCCACCTCCACACAGCTCCGCGCCCAGGCGTACGCGAGCTCCTCTCTGCATTTCAAGCAGCAGCGCTGCCCGGTGATGTCTCTGAAGATGCCGACTCCCCAGATCAAATACACGGCTTTGAACTCTCAGACAGGATTTTCCAGGCACGGATTCGTGCTGCACACCGAGCCACCGCTGAGGCAAAGCGTGGAGCTGCCCGTCACCGGGGGACCAGAGCCCTGCTGCTGCAGGTACCCCCTCCATTTGGGACTCCCAGCTAAGCGACCCAGCCCCAATCCCCCAGCCTCAGCACCGCCAGCTGCAGCACAGAGCTGTCACCCCCTTCACGCAAGTCCTAAGAAATTAAAGCCTATAGGTAACGCATGTTTGGGAGCAGCTGGTCCCCTTGAAAACACGCTCAGCCTTGCCTGTCATTTGCAGCCGGGCTCCCCCCCACCCTTCATTTGCAGAAGCCTCAAACTTCACCTAGATACTGCTCTTCCTCCGCTTCTACCTCTTTTAGTTCAAAGTGCTCACATAAAGAGATGAGCCCAGCCTTGAACGTTGCTTCCAGTGAACAACCAGTCACCTCCCCGTACCCAGCCGAAGGCAAAAGAGGAACGGCGAGGAGGGCGGAGGTGGTCATGTCCGCCACCGAGCAAGTTCCCGACACCAACGGGCATGCGAGGGTGGAGGGCAGAGTTAACCAGCCACCTTCTTGAAAGGCTTCACGCAGATTTATTGCTGGGGTAATGTCAGCTAGGGAGGAAGCCCAGCCCTCTTCCTCCGGCTCCCTTGAAGAAAGAAACTCAGGAATTTGGCAGAAGGCCACGGCTCAAACAGAGGAGACCCTGTGCTAAGGCATGTTCAGAAAAGCAGCCTCTTCCCTGCCAGGATAAACGTTGCTTTTCCACCCCCTTCTCAGGGGATAGAAGATGTCGCCCCTCAACTCCAACACCAGCAAAAGCTGTTTGGAACGGGTGGGCTCCTGGGCCGTCCTCGTGCCACACACACTCACCTTGCCCAGACATTTCTGGACATTTCTTCCTCCCCAGGATACTCCAGGGGCAGCAGCTGAGAAGGAACCAAACCCATGTGCTCTGGCTGGAGCTTCCCTTCACCCCACGTCTGGGCATTGCAACCGTACAGCCTCCACCCCAGCAGACACGAGGCTGGCGGACGCCGGAGGCAAAGCCTCATGTGGCAGCAGTTTTCAGCTGCTCTTNTTGTTCGTTCATCAGCATGAATTCGGGCAAACCCAGAGCTCCGAGATAAAGGCCAGCCTCGGGTCTCATCCAGATGTCCTCAAGGGGGATGAGCAGAACAACCCTGGAGCCAAGACAGAGGTGGAAAAGGGGCCTCTGGCCCAGGATACTGCTCCTCCTCCCCACCTCCACACAGCTCCGCGCCCAGGCGTACGCGAGCTCCTCTCTGCATTTCAAGCAGCAGCGCTGCCCGGTGATGTCTCTGAAGATGCCGACTCCCCAGATCAAATACACGGCTTTGAACTCTCAGACAGGATTTTCCAGGCACGGATTCGTGCTGCACACCGAGCCACCGCTGAGGCAAAGCGTGGAGCTGCCCGTCACCGGGGGACCAGAGCCCTGCTGCTGCAGGTACCCCCTCCATTTGGGACTCCCAGCTAAGCGACCCAGCCCCAATCCCCCAGCCTCAGCACCGCCAGCTGCAGCACAGAGCTGTCACCCCCTTCACGCAAGTCCTAAGAAATTAAAGCCTATAGGTAACGCATGTTTGGGAGCAGCTGGTCCCCTTGAAAACACGCTCAGCCTTGCCTGTCATTTGCAGCCGGGCTCCCCCCCACCCTTCATTTGCAGAAGCCTCAAACTTCACCTAGATACTGCTCTTCCTCCGCTTCTACCTCTTTTAGTTCAAAGTGCTCACATAAAGAGATGAGCCCAGCCTTGAACGTTGCTTCCAGTGAACAACCAGTCACCTCCCCGTACCCAGCCGAAGGCAAAAGAGGAACGGCGAGGAGGGCGGAGGTGGTCATGTCCGCCACCGAGCAAGTTCCCGACACCAACGGGCATGCGAGGGTGGAGGGCAGAGTTAACCAGCCACCTTCTTGAAAGGCTTCACGCAGATTTATTGCTGGGGTAATGTCAGCTAGGGAGGAAGCCCAGCCCTCTTCCTCCGGCTCCCTTGAAGAAAGAAACTCAGGAATTTGGCAGAAGGCCACGGCTCAAACAGAGGAGACCCTGTGCTAAGGCATGTTCAGAAAAGCAGCCTCTTCCCTGCCAGGATAAACGTTGCTTTTCCACCCCCTTCTCAGGGGATAGAAGATGTCGCCCCTCAACTCCAACACCAGCAAAAGCTGTTTGGAACGGGTGCGCTCCTGGGCCGTCCTCGTGCCACACACACTCACCTTGCCCAGACATTTCTGGACATTTCTTCCTCCCCAGGATACTCCAGGGGCAGCAGCTGAGAAGGAACCAAACCCATGTGCTCTGGCTGGAGCTTCCCTTCACCCCACGTCTGGGCATTGCAACCGTACAGCCTCCACCCCAGCAGACACGAGGCTGGCGGACGCCGGAGGCAAAGCCTCATGTGGCAGCAGTTTTCAGCTGCTCTTGCTTCCCCTCGCTTTAAGGCACAGCGAGGCAAGGTAGGAAGAACAAAGCATTTCACGGGAGTTTCTGTGCACGGTTTGGACACGCGGGGCTACCCTGGGGGAGAGGCAAACCAAGACAGCTGCCTCTTCTTCAGGGCAGCTGTTAAAGGGTTAAGACAGCAAGGCAGCATCNCATAAAGAGATGAGCCCAGCCTTGAACGTTGCTTCCAGTGAACAACCAGTCACCTCCCCGTACCCAGCCGAAGGCAAAAGAGGAACGGCGAGGAGGGCGGAGGTGGTCATGTCCGCCACCGAGCAAGTTCCCGACACCAACGGGCATGCGAGGGTGGAGGGCAGAGTTAACCAGCCACCTTCTTGAAAGGCTTCACGCAGATTTATTGCTGGGGTAATGTCAGCTAGGGAGGAAGCCCAGCCCTCTTCCTCCGGCTCCCTTGAAGAAAGAAACTCAGGAATTTGGCAGAAGGCCACGGCTCAAACAGAGGAGACCCTGTGCTAAGGCATGTTCAGAAAAGCAGCCTCTTCCCTGCCAGGATAAACGTTGCTTTTCCACCCCCTTCTCAGGGGATAGAAGATGTCGCCCCTCAACTCCAACACCAGCAAAAGCTGTTTGGAACGGGTGCGCTCCTGGGCCGTCCTCGTGCCACACACACTCACCTTGCCCAGACATTTCTGGACATTTCTTCCTCCCCAGGATACTCCAGGGGCAGCAGCTGAGAAGGAACCAAACCCATGTGCTCTGGCTGGAGCTTCCCTTCACCCCACGTCTGGGCATTGCAACCGTACAGCCTCCACCCCAGCAGACACGAGGCTGGCGGACGCCGGAGGCAAAGCCTCATGTGGCAGCAGTTTTCAGCTGCTCTTGCTTCCCCTCGCTTTAAGGCACAGCGAGGCAAGGTAGGAAGAACAAAGCATTTCACGGGAGTTTCTGTGCACGGTTTGGACACGCGGGGCTACCCTGGGGGAGAGGCAAACCAAGACAGCTGCCTCTTCTTCAGGGCGGCTGTTAAAGGGTTAAGACAGCAAGGCAGCATCAAAGGGAGCTCTTGAGCAGAGGGGGTTGAGAAACTGAGATGGGTCGAGGTTGCGCAGACTCCTTGGAATCTCAGGAATTTCCCATTATTATCCCACTTCCCTTCCAGCAGCCTGGAGGGAGAGAGCACAAGAACAGGACCCCAGGCCCATCCCTAGGACCAGAGGCAGAGGCACCAGGGACGGGCATGCCCCAGCAGCAAGGCTCTCTGCCAGAGCTGGTACCAGGGTGCCCAGATCCAAACAAAGCTTTGGTTCAGGACACCCAGGGCAGCTCAGGGGTCTTGTCTCCTGCAGCTCTCTCAAGCTCGCAGATCCTGGGCTGGTGGGACCCCGCCACCACAGGTTTAGAGACCTGCACAGTCCAAGAACAAGTGTCTGTCTCATCAACAGCTCGCCCTGCCTCAGACCACAGGCTTCCCCCTCACACTACTCCAGCACTCCAGGAAATTCCCAGTTTCACCTCAAAAGCTGGAGCTCCAATTAAAGTGCTGGCAGCCCCCATACAACCAGATAACCAGGACTTCCCGCTTTTCACACGATTGCCACCCTGCGTTGCAGGTGCAATCCCCAGACACAACCATTACCAGCCAAGACTTGAATGCTACGAGTCTCACCCCTGTTCAAGAGAAGTTTTGACTGTGACTTGTCCAAGGTCATCAGCAGCAGCACGTAACATTAGCAATAACCAACTTACAAGAGAGCTACGGAAGCGGGAGGATTTTGCTGAGGCGCCGTGTTGCTCACGGTCTCACCACTTCCCCTTTCTAGTTGTCTTAGACATTAATAGGGTAATACCCATCTTACAAGGATGTCATCAGGATTAACGTTTTTAAAGTACTCTGTGAACGGACTGTGCTATACAAGCGCTAAGTAGTACTATGTTATCTAATTTTCTAAGGACTGAATGTATAAGCAGCTACAAAAATCTTAACGTCTATAAATCAGCTTTGCAGTAAGAAACACGGCAAGGAAGCACTGAGCTCTACGTGCGTACGGACCGAGTAGGGACCAGCATTCATTTCGCAGCAGCGGAGCCCAGAAAGCCGTGCACAATTAAGGGTCCTTCTTGATAAGACCTGGGTAAAAAAAAGGGGGCCAGTAAACCTCCACCACGCACAAGCAGCTTGAAAGAGCCAGGAAAGCGAATCGAGGTGTGGTACAGGCAGCTGCTCTCATCCTACCCTGCTCTGCCTCCCTCTCCCCCACGCCACTCAGGAGAGAAGGATTTCGCATTCAAAGCTGTATTTTTACCTTCAGATGCATTCACCTCCCTAACACCCAGGGCAAGCGCAGGTGTGAATTAGGGTGAAGTAGGGTGAATGCCCTTGGCCACGAGCCCAAGCTGCAGCGACAGCCATGCCCCTCGCTGTGCCCCACAGCCCACTCCCCCCGCAC
Source organism: Steatornis caripensis (assembly GCA_013398225.1). NCBI lineage: Eukaryota > Metazoa > Chordata > Aves > Caprimulgiformes > Steatornithidae > Steatornis > Steatornis caripensis. The sequence continues at coordinate 23,448 of VZSC01005453.1, forward strand.
AAAACAGAAAAGGGCATTTTCTCCCCTCCCCAAACACCTGTATTCAGGTGGGCTGGTCGCAGCACCTTTTTATTTCCCTTTCTTTAAGGGGATACGGATTAAGATCAACTCCGTGTAAATGCTTGCCTGTATTTGAATTTTATTCACCTTTTGCCTGCTTGGGCCAAAACTGGAGAACAGCCATCAGCTGGAAGTTAAGCCTGGAAAACTCTGTTTTAATACTGGCATTAAGTGACCTGCGTGACCCCTTCAGCCAAGGGCTTCACATGCATTCCCAGAGAACACTGTGGGGCAGCACAGAAAGACAGTTTCTGCAGAGGCCAGGGTTCCCCACACCCCTCCTTTCAGGTGATGGGGATCGGTGCTTAAAAGGGAGGAGGGTCCAGCAAACCCTACAGCATCACCCAGGCCCAACACGTTCTCGGTGGCAACGGGAGCAGGTAGCAGAGACTTACGCGTTGCAATACGGCTTCTTCTCGTAGCCCTTGTAGTTCTTCATGTTTAGGGTCATCTTGCAGGTCTCGCAGTGGAAACATGCTTTATGCCAGAACTGGAAAGAGACGTAAGAGACTCGTTAACACGAGTGACTTGCAAAACAGGGCCACGTCCCACTAGGATCGCACAACTCAAACCCAGCGGCTCCTCCAGCCTAGAGATGTCAGCGACAGCATCCAGGCCCCCTGCAAAGCCTAGAGGACAGACAATGTTCTTGCTAGTTTAGGTCATAAGTAAATCCCTCCCGACCCTCCCAAGGCATCTTATCTCAACAGGGCAGCAACACTTGTGACTTGCACTGGAGCAGCATCTTGCATCCTTATCTCCAGGCCAGGAATTCACTGGGCTCGGCCAAATACAGGGCAGGAGAAGCCACTTACTAGGAAAGAGGCACAACATAAACCCCTGCGAGCAGGGAGGCTGCCAGCAGAGTTAACAGCTGCGGATTGCAGGCTTCAAAGTTGCTGCTTTAGAGTTTTTTGCTGATGTTAGCCAAGAGATAGCCAGAAGAGCGGGTCAGGTAAGGCTGCACACAGACGCCGAGTCAAGGAAACGAAGACACGGGAGAAGAGGTTCTCACGAGAAGCAGACAGTCCGACACAGACGGCTCGAAGGTCCTCACCGCAGATACCACCCTTCTGCCTGCGACTTAGGTGGCGACTCCCAAACCCTACGGCCCCAGAAGATGCAGGAGCACCCCAAGCACTCCTCAGCCCCCCTCTCCTCACAGTGAGGATGTCAAGAGCTACGACCGCTCTTGCCAGGGCTGCAGCCTAACCCAGGGCAGGGCTGGGCAGACAGCAACGAGGAAGCGGAGCTGCGGAGCTGCTAGCCCGACGTTCTGGTGCAGGTAGTTTTTGCATCCTGTCCCCCACTGCTCTTGCAGCAGCAGCCTTGTGCTGACCCCACAGCGAGCCGGAGGTCTGCCACCTCAACACAGCTGTCCTTTGAACCAGTGAGGCACGCTCAAGGCCAGAGACATAGCCCCTGACATTCAGGCCACGACACGACATTATGGGCTGCAACACTTAATGAACTCTAAAGAAGTGGTTTAAGTTTTTAGGGCTACCCTTAAAGAAATTGGTTCCACTTGGCATTTAACTGGCCTTAGGGGCTTTCCCCCACATCGGCCAAGCGACCAGACTTTGTCCTTCCTCCAGCAGCCACAGCGACTTGAAGGGTCTGGCGTGACTTGCCAGGGACCAGACCGGGCACAGCAGAAACGAAAGCGTGCAGGCAGGAGCCGAGCTGCAGCAGCGCACCAGGGAAAGCACAGCCTGAAGCAACGTCCTTCCTCTCTGGAGCCAAGGCAGCCCCTGCCCTAGGGTTGCCCCCCTGCTCAGCAAGCCCCCCTGAAGAGCACACAAACCGCCCAGCATCACCCTGCAAAACCAGGGACAGGGCAGGCTGAAAGCCCCACGAGCAGCTCATAATACCAAGTAGATTACAGTCAACAAGCCCGCAGTGTGACACCCAGGACCCGGAGCCAGGCACTGCATTCAACACGCAGCGAAGCAACCCAGAGAAGGACAGCTGGCGGTTGTTGCTACAATTTCCACCCTCAAGCTTTCAAGAAGTCATTTCCACCACTGCAACTACTTGCAGGAACACAGGCCGAGCCAGGAGATGCCAAAAGCCAAGCCTAAGCCCCTGTGCCACCCGCCCGCAGGTACCACACCCCGGTGCACAAACAGCACTGCAGCGCTACACACTGTGACTCAGCCCAGAAGGACAATTTGCCTGTTTCAGTTGCTCACAGCAACGTATTTGTTCTTTTCCTCTGGTTATACAAGTTCCTCCAGAGCTCGCCGCTAACGGCGACACCGGGCTGCTTCCTGCACCGCGCGCCGCTCTGTACCAGCGCCCTCGTTCACACCCAGCCCGCACGAGATTATTTCCAGCCTTCAGACTCCCAGGACAGACAGATCAACAGCTGAGTCCCAAGTTCTTCAGGCATCTCAAAAGTTACAGCCTTTCCGCTGAGTTACTGCGCCACATTCGAGGTAATTAACAGACCTCTCCAAGCTTGTCAGCCATTCATAGCGCTGTAATTGCTGCGCATAAATACCAGAGATGCCACTATAAATATGTAGAGATGAACTGACAGCCAACATGACTTCAGAGCCTCCTCCTCCGAGGAATACCCAGGCTCCCAAGAGCCAAGGAGTATCTGGCAAGGCCAGCTGTCCCGCTGCCCGCGGCAGCCTCCACAACAAGCACAGCAGAAGCCACGCGCTCCAGCAGCCTTTGCCCCCAGCCAGAGAGCAATTAACGCATGTCCTTGCCTCAGTTTGCAGTAGGCGTTGCTCAGCAGAGGTGTTTCTCTCCTGTGGCTCTCACAAAGGACTTGGCAGCCTGAATGAGGAGCTGAGCTACCTACCCAGAGAGCGTTACCCCCTAAAGCCTTGCTGCCCCTAAGCTTTGCCCACTGACAGCTTTAACGCCGTATCCATGAATCCAAACCAGCGCTAAAAGGAGGGCTGCAACGCAGAACGGACACAGGGGAACTGCAGTTACGTAGGCTTCCCGTAACGCTACCGCTCACCCTCCAGCACGGCTGCAGAGAAAGAGGACAAGTTTCAAATACGTTTTTAGAGAAGCATGAACGCCTGCGCTTTTCAATTCCAAGTTTGAACATCTGGAGCCGACCCCCAGGTACAACCGCGCGGCGCAGCTCACCCCGTGCCCCAGCAGGCCGTACGCTACGCGAAGCGCACTGGCCACAGTCCACGCAGGCTGCTCTGGGAGAGACGGAGCCCTTCATGCAACTCGGCCACTCGCAGCACGCTAGGGCTGGGGACAGAGCTCATGGCCACAGAACACAATGGTGCCTCCGTTTACACCTCACGCTGCAGCCGCACGACATCCCTCCACCAAGCAAAGCCATTGCTCTACGCCTGGGAGTGAGCATCACTTGAGACTCCAGGGTTAGAGGCCGATGTAAGGGGAAACTCCTTGGGCTGAAGGCAAATCTTTGATGGGTTTTAATGCACTGCAACGGCTAATTTGAACTTCTGCTCATTTTAGAAAACGACATCTGACATCAGCTTTGCCTGGGCTGCAGCCAGCAAACCCCGCGACACCCGCTCCCGCAACGGGCGGCACAGGAGATGTCACTTCCCCAGCGGAAGCCGGCCACATCACCCAGCACCTTATCTGGAGGGCTGGGGGACAGGAACCCCACCCGCTTCCCCAAACCCCAGCAGGGCATTCGCCTTTCGAAAGGTGACGAAGTGCAAAATCAAGCGGCAGAACTCACAGGCGGAGTTTCGCCCAAGCCGGAGCCGTCAGCAGGCAGTCTCGCTTCTCCAGCTGCTGAGCTGCACTTGGGAAGCCTGATAAAGCAGCAAGTTTTCCTCGTTTGCTGTAAATCTCAGAGGGGAAGCGGACTCTCCCCGATTTCACTACCAGGAGAAAAACGCGCACATCTCCTTGTCAACGCACCAGCGGAGACCGAAAGCTTAAAGGCAGCAACGCGCAGCCTTCTCCTCCCAGAAGCCCTTCACGATTGCTGCCTGGGCTCCAACTCCAGCACTTGCAGCGCTTACGCAAACAACGGCAGAGCTGCCCTTTCGACTTTGCTCGGAGTAGAGCGAAAACAGGGGGACAGCCACTCTGAAAACCCTGCGCTTACACCGGGCTTTTATGGGAAGTGGGTACGGCTCTTACGGCTGCCACCTCATGAGCCAGAAACGCCAGGAAAAATGAGCACGGGGTGGGGAGGGAGCCGTTTGGTCGGGGGGGCTGTATCGCAAGGCTGACCACGCAATGGTCTGTAGCAAGAGGAAGCTAGCAAGAGCCGTACAAGTAAGGGATGACAACGGCAGCCTCCTGCCTGCTCCCAAACTGCTGGAATAGGGGGGCTTGGGACACCCATCAGTCGGGCCCTCTCGGCAACCCACACCCGCCAGCTCAGAAGCAGCACAAACCCCAGCCACGGGCTGCACGGGAGGAAGCAATGGGTCACCCCCCACCCTTTCCCTTCCAGTCATCCACAACTGGGATACCCCGCAGCTACTGGGGGCCAGCAAAGGCTCCAGAAGACGGAGCCACTTCACCGCTCCGAAGAACTGCGAGGGTCCCTGGGACACAAGGCAGATAGCTCAGCTTCGAGCCGTTCCCACCGTAAGGGAGAGACATCATCTGTTAAAAACGCGAGCAACGGGGTCTGCTGAAGCTCAGGAACGCCGCTGCGGAGCTCTTGGAGTTTACTTTTTTTAGTCCCTGAACTGGCCGTCCCAAAAGCCTGGAAGAGGAGAGGGAGGAGAGCGGCTCCGCTCTCCAGGAGGGGTTGGTTCAGAGGCAAATCCCCCCGGGAGCCGTGCGGCACAGGGGATGGAGACCACCATCGCCTTCCTCACCGGAGCGCACCGGCGGGCTCACGGAGGCTTTATTCTTCTGATGGGGAAAACGCACTGAAAACGAGAGACTCAAGAGCACCCGCGCCCCACGTTAAGGCAGCGCGAACTGCGAATTCTGGAACAGGGAAGTGTCCGCTGGGATGGAAAATGTTAAAAAAAAAAAGAAAAGAAAAAATAGCAAGCTGGGCTAATGCAAACCAGATGAGGTTCCCGGCTTCGGGGGAAGCGTTTGCCGTTGCTTTCCATCGGCGCCCGCCGGCAGCTTCCCACGGCGCGGGGGGTGCTGCTGCTGCTGCTTTCGAACGGCACGGGAGGAAAACGGCCCGGACGCTGCCGGTGACCGCTCGGGCACAGCGCTCCCGTGCCGCCCCCGGTACCCCCGGGGCTGAAAGGAGCGTGGGACCCACGGCGAGGTGACCCCCCCGAACGCTGCCATAGGGGTGGGCAGCGTGGAGAGACCCCGTGGCCGAAGCGTGGCGGGGGTGAAGCAGCGGGAGACCTCGCAGCCCCCCCCCATCCCCATCCCCGCTCACCTTATCCAGGCAGTTCACCTTCTCGGTGGGGTAAACGATCTTCCCGCAGCGGGCACAGTTGGGGTTCATGGCTGAGGAGTCGGGGGAGGGGAGGGGGTAGGGTGGCGGT
>VZSC01005453.1:49711-77249 GCA_013398225.1 Steatornis caripensis
GGGCCTCCCCCGCCCCGCGTCAGGGCCCTCCCCGGCCCCTCGGGACGGGGCCCTCAGCACCCCCACACCGGGCCCTTCCCCTCAGCGAGCGCCCTCGCCCCCCGGCGCGGGCCCTCCCGCTCTCTGCCCCAGGCAGAGCCTTCTCCCGCCCCCCTCAGACAGGGCCCTTGCCCCCCGGGCCGCGCTCTGCCCCCCGCGCCCCCTTTCCCCCTACTTCGCGGCCTTCCCTCCCCATGGCCTCCCTTCCCTAATCCGGGTCCTTCCCTGGATTCCCACTCCCGGGGCGCCCTGGTGGGCGCCCACCCTGCGAGGAGGGGTCTCCGTGGGGTCCGTTCCTTCCCACGTCTCCCCGTCCCTGGTGGTGCCTTTCTCCTAGGGCTCCGTCCCCGTGTCCAGGCGGTTTGGGTTCCCCCCTGGGTCAGGACGTCCCTGCCCGACATCGCCGTCCTCGTGCCTGCGGTGGCTTCAGGCGACCGTGCTGCTGGACGCTTCTCTTTGCCAGAGCGTGCCCGTCCCCTCGTGCCCTCCCATCTGCCTGTGGCCTCTTCCCCAGGACTGCGGAGGGGCAGCGATGCCATTTTGGTGTGCGTCCCTTTGTATAGGGTGCTGTGGCCCTGGCGAACCCCCTCTCCGGCACCGGAGGCTCTGAGGACGCTCACTCGACACCCATGGCTCTGTCCACTTGCTCAACGGCAATCCCTACGGCCCCAGAATGGTGAGGGGGCTCCCACGTGTCACGACCCAGAGGTCCCACGCACGTGGTGGCAATCCTGTTCCTCAGCTGGCTGTGTGGGGAGAATCACGCCTGTCTCGCTTCTCCATCCCAAAATATAAAAGGGTCTTTTGGCCTTGTCTGTCCAGCCTCGTCTCCCTCTGACTTTAGGCTTCAGCTTCCAGAGCTCAGGCCACCTACGTTCAACATCCCCCGGACTCTCGGCCTCGGTTTCCCTGGGTAGTGGTTGGCACGAATCTTAGGAGGGAGCTGTGAGAGGGTCCCGTGGAAATGGCAGTGAAGGCTCAGCTCTCTGATCCACCTCTTTTGGGGATTCCTAAGACCATCTTTGTATTTTTCCTCTGGAAACTTCTTCCTTGTCTGTGCTGGCAGGCACAAATTTCGTGCTGGAATTGATTTGCCATTGCTCTCTGGATGCTGAGAATACTCGGGGCTCAAAGAATTCAGAAACCTCATCCCTTCCTAAATTAATATGCTTTCAGGGCTCAGACACCTATTTCTCCGGTGGATTAATGGATATTTCCTAAAGAGTGAAAGGGATTTAGGTTTCATTTTTGCAGAAACAAATAGCACACACACACAAAAAATAGAATTGTATTTCTAGCTTGCCTGATGATGGAGTGAAAGCTTCCAAATGTAGTTCAGCATGGCGCTGTCTTTCTGAGTCAAAGGATGTTCCAAGCGCTTGCTGCTCAGAGCCTTGCCCAGGAAGCAGGATAATGAATTTAATCAGGCTTTGATCAGTGGTGCCATTAGGAGCCCTGAAGAAATGGAAATTGGTGGGATTCTTCTGAGTTTCAGTTGTGGCCTCTTAGGGATGGTTGTTGCTTGGTGGCAATTAGCTTTTTTTTTTTGTCATTATTTTATAGCTGTCTGGGTACAAGGAATCTGGCAACTTCTTTAGACGCTGGGTCAGGACAATGTAAGTTTTGGAGCACTTGGCTGTGAAATATTTAGGCAAAGGGAGGAAGACAAGCGGACAGTTCTGTATGAATACTAAGCTAGTAGTGACACTCTATCGGATGCACGTTATGAAGAAATTGCTGCCAGAAAGGAGGATGATATCCTGAGGGGCTGGGAAGGGGGTTAGAAAATTTCAGCTGTGACCTCACCCTCGGACAGGCATCTAGGGTTTTCCAACAAATTCTTGCCTGTTCGTTTTCCTCCACCTCTTCGCCACCCATCTCAGTCTGTGTTTGGGTGAGCCTTGTGAGTGCCCGAGAGGGTTGGCGGCTCATGTGCCTGTGCTGCAGAGCCAGCTGCGAGCTGAGGTGGCTTTGTTTGCTCAACACAGGAGCAGCTGCTCGTCCTGGTCTGCGTTTGGGAGGCGATGGTGGTGCCTTGGTTATGGGGGAAGTGGCGTTGCTTATGTGCTCTCAGCAGATGGGTCTGGACAGTCGAGGAGTGTTTCCAGGAGTACCTTTGGACTTACCTTTTTGGGGATTGTTTAATGTTTGGCTTCTGGACCGCGGTTTTGCAAGGAGGGGTGAATCCCTTGGCTGTGTCTGTGGAGCCCTACCTTGGGATCCCTGCAGTAGGAGGGGGAGAAGACTGCTATCAGTACAGCTCTGAGGCTGTGCCAGGAAGATGCTGTCAAAAAATACTTGCATTCGAGATGAACTTTTTTGTGGACAAATCAAACAAACAACCATTTTATGAAATCCACCATTTCTGTTGACTGAAGAAATTCCCTTGGGTCCATTAACCGAGTCTGGCAACGGTTGGGCCCTGCCTTGTGTTTAAACAAGCTTGTTAGCAGCTGGTGTGAATAGAGACAGCGATGGGCCTGGAGAGGATCAGGAGCAATGATGTTAGCACACCAGGAACAGGAACTGATTTCTGGAACTGCAGTTCTGAGCATTTCTGTTTAAATAGCGAGCTGGGTCTTGGCTGTCCTGGTGGTCCCCAGCCAGCGTTTAAACCGAGTGAGTCGGGGTGGGGCTGTGGCTGTGGCTGGTGTACGCGGGGCCAAACATGGGTGGTATTGGTCCGACAGCTAGATTTTGACCTAGAAAAACACAGAGGAGAGGGGAGAACTCGTGTGGATGGGAGAAGAATGCAGAGACACAGGGGTTAACCCTTGATTTCTGAGTTTCCTGTAAGGCAATGTAAAATTCAGCAAACGTGGAGATGGTTCCTGGGGAAGCTTTGCTTGTGACTGCTGTTGTCATGGCATTGGAAGAGGAGATGCAGCTTCTCAGTGTTGGTTACGTGCGTATTGCTCCGTGCACGTTCTTCGTGCCCTGGCTGGATGCGTGTGCATGGGAGCTCGCCAGCGGCGGAGGGAAAGTTGTGATGGTTCTGGAAGGGAGAAGCCATCTCGCTCTGAACAGCGAGATGAACACGGCAATATTGTGTGATGCTCTGGAAACCATAGAAACGGTTGTAAGGTGCTGATTGTACAAGGTGCTGGGATCCCAGTGAGTTCGGGGGTTGTTGGAGAGGCGACTCTTGCTTCTGTTTGTTAAATGAACAGTTGAGCTCGTACGGGCCATGGTGATGCTTCTCTAGGTGGCAGTTCATGGACTGGAAGCGATCCCTGGAGCTCTGTGGCTGTTGGCAGCGGCAGAGGGTAGGCATAAACAAATCCCATTCTTGTGGAAGCGGGTAGATCTCTTCTGCTGGCTGTGTGGATCTTGCCCAAGGCAGCCTCCTGCTCTCCAGAGGCTCCGATTACTGGCTGAGGCACCAGCCGATCTCCTAGGACCTTTAGGAGTCGTGCCAGCTGGTACAAAACACAGCTATTTAGTATTCAAGTGAAATAGCAAAATTGGGATTTGCAGCATGCTTCTCCCTTCTCTGCGGTGTTGTTTTTGGTTTTGCCATGTTAATTCTAGCCAGAGCAGCATCTGCCACATATCAAACATTGAAGTCTTATAAATTGGTGCTGGCACAGGGTAAGCAGCGTGTATCTGTCCTTTCCAACACTTGCTGTCTGCTGTGGCTCTAATTGACCTCTGGAGAGCGCAGCATATGGCAATGGCCATGATAGCCAGTGTTAATGATCAAGGCTGGTGTCTCTGAACCTTCTTAGCCTGAGACCTCCTGTTAAATAGAGATTCCAGGAGCCCTTTTCCTTCCTGGGGCATGGAGAGGTAAGAAGGATTTCCTGGGTGGTTCAGTGAGGAAAATGGGGCTCAGTTGCCTGCCCTGCCATTGACTCGCGTGGCCGTGGGTAGGTCGTTTAACCTTTCCATCCCTCAGCTCTTGTTTGTACCAAGGGAAGCCATAGCTCTGCCTACCTGCAAGTGGACTGGGAGGACGGGTGCTCCCCAGTGGTGCTGAGGCTGTGCTGAGGTGATGGGTGACAGGCTGGCCTGCGCTGGCGGGGCAGCAGGGCAGTGCTGACTGGTTCCTCTGCCTGTGACTTAGCGTTGTGCTGCAGCTCCGTCAGGATGCGGGAGTCCTTTCCAGCAGGCTTCAAAGTACTTTGTTCGGAAGAAGTGGCTTTGCTGTCACTAGGGGATGCCATTTTTTTTTCCTCCTAAAGCATGCTGGTGCCCCCAGAGCACCAACAGAAAGTATTTGCTACAAGATTCATGCTTCCATAGCATTGCATGGGGGTTTTGTTAGCTTGGATGCTGATTAATCATGCTCTAATTCATGGAAAACAGTATTTTTTTTCTCAAACCGTTGCCCAGTTGCTGTACGGTGTTAAGCAGCGGCAAAGTTTTGCTGCAGATATGGGTTTGTCTCCATGCTGGTTAAAGTGATTTTTGCTATGTGTCTTACCTACTTCCCCAGAGTATTATAGTTTTACTAATACTCACAAAGTACTTTGAGATGCCTGATTGAAAGGCTTTGAGAGGAACAAAGTATTTTTATTTTCCTGAGCAAATTCCTGTTGTAAAGAATCCTAGAGAGTAGACTCACACACTCCATCATCTGGATCTTGTTAGTAAACAAATTGCATTTTCCCATCAATTTACTAATGGTAATTGCCACTTTGAGGCTACAGTCAGGTTTTGAAACAAAATTATGCCTGGCCCATTCGTTCTGACAGCTGTCCCTGAATGACACAGAATATTGATGTGTCTTTTATTGAAAAAGGAGTTGGCTTTGGTGAGGAAGACAGACTTATCAACTGCAGATCAACCCAGAATCGTACTGACTGGTGTTGCTCAAGAATTCGAGTGACCAGGAAATACCAGCTGGGCAGACAGAGGGGAGGTGGTATTTTTCCAGCCCTATAAGGCCAGGAGGGTGGCTGTAAACTTCTCAACGGCATAGGCAAAGATGAATTCTGCTGACTGAGGATGGAGAGCCCAGCCGCTCCGGCGGGAGGAAGGGGAGAGCTGCTGGCTGGGGAGCTGGAGAAAGTGGAGCTGAGCTTGCTGTTCATCTGGCTGCTGGGCAGATGGGGGAGGAGGGTGGCAGTTGTGGCTTTGGAGAGATGGGGGTCTTCTTTCCCTGCCTTACTGCTGATGCACCAAGCCTTGGTCCCTCCTTCTGTGCCATTCCCTCCAGGGCTCTGGCTGGGATCGCACTGTTTTGACACAGCGGGCAATCTGCTGCTTTACCTTTCTCCTTGCTGGGACGACCTCTGGACACGCTGGGCTGCTTGCCTTGCTTGGGAAATGGCTCCTTTGTTCTCAGAATACGGTGAAACCAACAGAGAAATGTGAAGCATCTCTTCTTTCGTGCCCCTGCTGTTGCCTAGTGAAGATGTCAATCGCTTTGTCTAAAATGTGTCTTGGTTTTAAATCCTCTGAGCTCCGCTGAGGTCCTCTGAACCTGGTGCATGTCTGAGTCTTTGTACGTGCCATTTGCGCTGTCTCTGGCCTGGGGAGGGGCAGGACCAGTGGCTTAGGTCTTTCTGCAAAGTGCAGGTGACAGTGGCAAAATGTGCTTCTCAATGGTGCTTTCAGCCTGGACTGGTCCCTGTCGGGTTGTCTCTGTTTTCTCCCCAGTGTGGGAATAGAGAACTCCTGGCATAAGAGGACTGTGCAAGAACATGGGCTTGCTTTCAAGAGGATTCAAAGGCGGATTAAGTCTAAAAAGCTGGATGACTTACAGAAAACCAGCATCATGCTGGGTCTGCAGACAGAACCCTGGTCTGAAGAGCTTGTGCTCTAAATTAGCCGTTCTTAACTTTTTCCACTTTGGGGACCTCTGAAGCCTATGTAGCAGAGATGTGGAAATACCCCAGGCACGGATTGCTGTACAGCACGGACCTGCTCCTCGCAGTTGCTGTCCTTCTCAAAATAGCCCGTGACCCCTGCGGTGAGGGACCGAGGTGTGTGACTGCGGCGCTTTCTGCTGCTGCACCTCTGCTCTCTGCAGCTGCCTCTTCCAGAACAGAGAACCAAGCACAAGATCTCGCTCTCCGTCTTGTGCCCAGCTCCAGCCCCAGAGATCTCGAAAGCTCCAGGTACAGGCAAACTTTCTACGGCTTGGTGACATCTCTCTGTGGGAGACAGGCGGGTCAGACCCGTGGGAACGGGCTCCCTGGGCACCTCATTGCTATGCGCCTTGCTGTGACCTTGCCTTCTGTAGCATAAATACACAGAGACGCACGCTCTGCTATATATAATCTCCTGCTACACGCCTCTCCCTGGGGAGAAGGCGAGAGAGCAAACATGTGCCAGGCGTTAGTCACATTGCTCTCGGAGGCTGCTCAGATTCCACCACGATAAGGACGGGAGAGGATCCCTGTAGAGCGGTGCTGTCCGCTGCTTTCGTTTGGGCAAGGGCTCCTAGGGTTTCACTTGACACTGTGCTGCAGGATCCGGCCTCGTAAGCCTTAAGAAGGGGCACTGGATGCTGAGGGTTGTTACTGTGTGAGGGGAGAGTTTGGGATATCCGTTTTCCAAGGCAGTGTGGGGTGTTTTCATTCCTCGCCCTTTGGGACCCTGAGCAAAGCGTCAAGCATGGGACTTACTGTGGGAGCAGACTGTGCACATCCCTCTTGCTTAAAAACCCAGCCAAACAACCCTATACCAAACCCGTGTTTGCTTCCAGACTGGCAACAAGGGCCCAGCAGCCATTTGGGTCTTGCGTGGTGGAGGGCAGGCAGTCAGTGCTGCTGGAATTGCCAGTTCAGCTCTTTGGCAGCGATTCTTGTGCCCAGCACAAATCCCTTCCTTCTCCCCAGCTTCTCCACAGCCGGAATCCCGAAGCATCCAGAAAGCTCTGCTGTACGCAGCCGGAAGCAGGGGGAAAGGCTTCTGCAGAGGTTGTTTTTTTTTTTTGCTGTTGTCAAGCTGTTATATCTTGGGAAGAGTGGGGGCATCTTTTAAATGAGATGAGGTATCCTGGCGTGCCATTTCTGCCAGTCAGGAGCCTTGCAACAGGTACATTTGCTTTGAGGTTTCTGCTTTGGCAGAAATGAGGACATCCAGAGATGTCTTGACATCTCACTTTGCTAACGTTTGTGTCTGAATTTCTGGCAGGGAGGAGACAATCTCCAAATCGCTGTTCCCTCTCAGCCGTCAGCACCCTTCCTCCGCTCTGGAACAAGCTGATAATAGCTTGTTTGTGCCTTACCCACCGCCAAGAAGAGGGCTGAGAACAGGCGTGTCTAAGGAGCTGTGCTGTCGGGCTTCCCCTCCTGTTAGCCGTAATTAGTGGCTGGAGGCAGCACCTCTTTCATGATACAGAATTAGATGTTTTCTCTTCCCTTCCTTCACCCTGAGGGGAAGTCACTGCGTGGAGCTCTCTGATACAGCTCCCTGCTGGGAGCTGGACCCCAGGATCCCGGAGATCCCTTCCTCGCCTGCGCTCCTCTTGCCTTTCCTCCCTTCTAGCTGTGGCTCGAGGAGCGGCTCAGTGCAGGATTGAGCCTTTAGCTTCCGTGGGGGGATGCTGGGCTCCCTGCGCCGTTGTGATTACAAATGATGGGAGGCGTATGACATTATTTATTCATTCATCCGTGCAGCATTCTCTATACATCCCGAAGCACTTTATGGGAGTGCTTAATGCTCCTCGGTGCTGCTATAAAGTAAATACTGGGCAGGGCTTTAAAGAGCACGATCTCCGCTCTTAACGAAGCGGCAGCCAGTTTACTTTCCACTTATCTGTTGTGTGGGATGACTGTCTCTGAAAATAGTCATCTTTTCTCTTTGCAGTATATATGTGTCTTCCCAGTCTGACGTTTGTTAAATCTGGTCTGTTTTTTCATTGGTAACGATGGAGAAAGGATGTGAAAAATACGTACCTCGTCAAAGGCTTGCTCACGTAATTAGACAGCTCACTGCTCATCTCCAGAGCTGGGACCTCCTTGGTGCTTGCAGAGTTGAATTGTGCCACAGATCCCGCTGCAGGATGCCTCCCCACGTCTCCTTTGATCTCCGCCTCCTCCTCAGAGATGTGGCAGCAGCTATTTGGACAGTATTGTGTGTCCTGTTGCACGCAAGGCACGGGGAATCCCAGAGCTGGAGTCCAGTTCCTTAGGCTGGCGGCTCAGACCCAGTTCCCAGTCAGCAGGGAGGTGCTGCATGCTTTCCAAGCGTGATGGAAGATGCTTGACCTGCCTAAGGTTTTGGTGTTGGGAGCAGACCCCAGGCCTGACCCCTACCCAAATCCTGCCGATGTCAGTGTTGTCTGCTTCTCTCCAGCATTACCTGCTTGGCACAGTAATTTTGGGAATGAAGTTGTAATGAAACTGCTTCATGAATCCAGCGTGTTAAGAGCAGCTCCATTAGATGGGATTTGTGTGATTCCTGTGAAGTCTGCGTGAATGAATGACACTGGGGCCGTCCTCAGAAAAGGCAGCTGAGAACCGTGCTGCCTCTTGACCCGCTCTTGAACGCTGGCACATCCTTGTCAGTGCATGGGCTTGCCTGGAGGAGGGTAGCCAGATACAGTCCAGAGGTGGATTTTTTTTTTTTTTTTTGACTGTTGATGCTTTCGCTGCCGGGCGCTGTAGCATGAGCCTGTCTGTACAATAGTAGCTGAACGTTCATTCTTCTGCTTCCCTGTGTTCCTGTGGCTGCCACACATGACTAAGGAGCAAAAACAATCTAGTGGAGTGACTCATCCCTCGAAGAAGGTGGGATCAGAGCAACAAGAGACAGCAAGCATAGGAACAGCATCCACAGCGGAGCTGTGCTGCACCAAAGCTACCCACAGTCTGCTCTGGCTGGCCACATTGAAGCCTTTGGTCATCTGTGATTTGTAACAATGAGAACTAGTTAAGAAATTGGCTGATGCAACATTTCCTAAATAAAGACAAAGGTGTCTTATTTAAAACATAAAATTCTGCCATTTCTTGGTCTGTGGGTTTTTCTCAATTCTAAGCTGTATCTTGGATGATCAGTGAAAGGTGAACAGATGAAAGAGCCGAGGCTGGCTGGGGGAGTACTCACCGCGTGACTGAATGAGACGCTTCTGTGCCTTGTAACCACAGTGTTCTCCAGGTTGCTTCAGCGCAGCAGGTTTCTCTGAAAGTCTAATGGGTTCTGTTGCCTCAAAACCAGCTTCTGGGGAATTTGGCATCCCCGTAAGTCCGTTGACAGGAACTGCAGGGCAGTGGAACTTCGGGTTTGAGTCTTTGTTTCCTTTCTCTTTTAGATCAATGAACTCAGCAACGTTCCCGTCCCTGTCATGTTAATGCCTGATGACTTTAAAGCTTACAGTAAGATTAAAGTGGACAATCACCTATTCAACAAGTAAGTAGATGCTTCCCACCTTGTTTGTCTCTGTAATTAGAGCTCTCTGCTATGGGGGAAACTGTCATGTTGAATTCCTTTTGGGTTGGTTGTGATGCCAAGAGGATCCAGCGTGGCTGGACACATGCCCCGAGTCTGTGCCCTGCCCAGACCACTCAACAAGACGTCGTGGGGGGTCACTCTGTCACTGAGATGCTACCTTGTCATTTGGTTTATATCCTTTGAGTGATGAGAAGTCTGGTGAGGCCAGCCTCAGAAGTGGGACTACTTAAAAACAAAGCTAGTTACACACAGATATTCACCAGACTGGGTAGAAGACCATATTTTAGAGTTCACGAAGTGTAACTTGTCCAGAGCGCTAGGGCTGGAGTTTGCTGCACATCTTGGTTATGCACAAAACTGATGCAGGGCTGTCTCTTGACTCCTGCTGTGCCCTGTCCAGGTGTCCCGTGCTGACCAGCAGAACCCAAATCCCAAGATCATGGAGGTGAGGGTAGGAGTTGGCTCCGCGTGACCTGCTAGTTTTCTTGTCTCTTTGAGACTGTTCACAGGAGACAGCTGTGAAGCTGCGTTATATCCCTGGCCCGTGGGTTTGTATGGAGTTACCCCCTTCTCCTTTTTCCAAAAGATCAAGTTTTGGCAGCCCTTTTAAAGCCATGGTTGTGACTGGTGCCCAGAGCTGTGTTCTCCACCCTGGCTCTGTGTGTGTACAGGTCTGCAATGCTCCCTGATCAATGCTTCATTTTCACTAAGATTCACAGGGATCAGCTTTTGAGAGTGGGAGTGTGATTCAAAAGCTTGTCTTCCATGGCACCTACAATTTGCAGTAGCTGCTCTTCCCTCTTCTACGTAGATTTTAGTTTTGCACGGACTGGTGCAAAGGATTCTTACTGAGAATGAGCTGACAAAATCTCCCACTGTGTCCAAGCAGGACCATCCTCTTTGCTTTTCCCACTGGGAAGAATAAGAGCTCTGGTAGGGAGTATATGCAGTATCCCTCAGTGACAGGGAACGTTGTCTGTTGTCCAGTGTACTGTGCTCTGGGGAGGCCCCGTTCCCGGTTGGCGAGACCTGGCAGCAAAGCTGGCTCTGTAATGATTGGGACTGGTCTGGAATCGCAGTCACAGCATGGTAGGGGCTGGCAGGGCCGTCTGGAGATCCCCCAGCCCACCCAGCTAAAGCAGGTGCCCCCAGAGCAGGGTGCCCAGGAACGCGTCCAGGCGGGGTTGAATCTCTCCAGAGGAGACTCCACAGCCTCTCTGGGCAGCCTGGGCCAGGGCTCTGAACATGCTCTGGAACTTGCCAGACTGGGGCTAATCCACCCCCTCTCCCTTGCGTTCTGGGTGAGATGGTTTGTCTGGTGTTGACCTTTCTTTTGACGCACAAACGATCTGATCTGAAATCAGAGAGGCCCACCCCCCCCTTTCCTCCAGCTTTTCATCTTCAACAGTAACAGTGTGTTGCAGGGGGCAGCTGTGTTGCTGAACGGAACAAAGCAACAAAGGAGGAGGAAAGAGAGAAATGATTCTGTCAAATCTGTGCTTGTGACAGGAGAGATTGTTCTGTAAGACAGACATCCTCATCCAAAGAGCCTGTTAGTCAAAAGCTGGATCCTGCAAGCATTTCTATGAAGGAATGACTTTCGCAGGCATCCAAAGAAACAAGCTACCCTAATGAGGGTAAATACTTGCAGAATAGGGCCCTTGTAGGTAGGAGGGGGCTTGGATATCCTGGAGGGCTAGCAGTGAAGTGGGAGAAGAATTTAATTTGATTTCGCAAGCTGATCATTGTGTAAGAATATCTTTTCTGCTTTGCCCTAGGGAGAACTTGCCAAGTCGCTTTAAATTTAAGGAGTATTGTCCACTGGTGTTCCGAAACCTCCGAGAAAGATTTGGGATTGACGATCAAGACTACCAGGTACCACCTCTTCTCTCTCTGCCCTCCTGACACCTTTCCCTAGGACGGAATAACCAAGCTGGCAGAGAAACTACAATATCAACTTTCTTGTGTGGTCAGCTTTTATGGGCTTACAGTCGTGGTTTGAATGGTTTTACCGTAACCCTGAGGGCCCCCGGCAGCGGAGTAGATCTTGCTGTGCCAGGCACTGGGCAATTGCAGAATGAAAAGATGGTTCCTGCTCCAGAACGCTTACAGTCTCGGCATAAAGTAAGAGGCAGCAGATGGTTGCAGACAGGCGGCAGCTCGAGGATAACAGTGATCTAGTGCAGAACATCTGCAAGGAAAATGAGTCTGTCGTGTTTTTACAGATTCGGGTGCTGCTTTAACCAAGTGCGTGTTGCCAAGCATTGGTGCTGTTGAATTGAATTTATCAAGGTGGCTGCTGCTCTGGGATGTGTTCCCTAAGGCCAGAGGCTCAGGCTTGCCTTGGAGGGGAGAGATGTTTTGTTGTATTAATACCGCTGGGCTTGAATCCAGTGAAAGAGAGATGTCGCAACTCTTGCTGCTACAGCAGGGCCGCCCTTCCACACACAGCTCTGTCTTACACGTGCAGGAGTTGTGTAGTAGCAGGCTGCTTGGAGACCTCTTAAATGAGGGAAAAGCCAGTGCAGAAAAAGAGGGTGGCTTTGATAGCTGCATGGCCTTTAGCAGGCCGAGTGTTAGGTAATTAAACTCAGTATCTTTGGCACTCCGCTGCGGTTGATAAAGGCTGGCAGTGCGCCAGCAATGACTGGTCGAGGGCTTCAACTGAAACGTTCGCTGGAATCCGCCAGCCCAGGGAGCCACGTTAGCGCTGGAGCGGTGGCTGAGTGGTGCAGGCTTCTTGCTCTCTCTTTCTTCTTGGCTTCATGTGCAGGTCCAGCCATGCTCCCTGCTGCCTGCGTTGTGGGCAGAGGAGATGGGAGCAGAGCTCTTCCTTCTCTTCCCATCAATCTGCTTCTTCCTGGTAGTTCATGTGCCCGTGTCCTCGTACATCTGTGTATACACCCTGCCTAAGCATGTCAAAATTCTCCCTGATTATATGTAGATTATTGCCTGATCTCAACCTATTTCAAGGTTAATATAATGAAGGGATCTGTTTTCTTACTCCAGCTGGATGGCTCATTGTGCTGGTGAGACACTGGATCTACTTGATGCAGTTTCTGGTCTCATGAGGTACGGAGCGAGGAGCAGATGTGCGGCACCTGCATCCCATCCTCTGCCCCTTGTTCCCAGCTGAAGAGGGGAGCATGCTGATCCCTCTGTGAGGAGGAGCGGCCTCTGAGGATACCAGGATCGATGTTTGGGGCTTTTTGCTTCTTTGTGTAACTGTGTCTCAGTTGCCTCTCTCCTGGCTGTCAGGGCCCATCCCACTCTGCTGCCTGCTGTCAGGCGTGCTGGGCACTCTGAGGGTGTTTGCTCAAAGTGAGACACGTTTTTCGAGCAGAGCTGACAGTCGTCTTTGCTTTTCTTCTGCAAGGGGCCAGCCATCCCCAGGAGGAATAGTCAGTGCTGGCTGCTGCCTCGTGGCTGCCTGTCGCAGCTCTGGTCTGGGTGACTGCCCTTGTGCTGACGGAGGCAGAGCTGAGCCCAGCATTAGGAGGCAGGTGGCGTTCGTTGTGCCTGTGTGTGCTCGGTGCCTTGTCATTACCTGTGAGCGTGAGTTGCGCACACAGATCTCTCCTGCTTGTGATGGAAGATCTCTCTTATTTTCTGGACACGGCTGCTCAGTCCATGCTTTTCTTGAGCACGTGCCTGTTAGGTTATTAATTTGATTTTTTTTCCCTCCTGCCATCAGGCCTGTTCTCTAGGCAGCGATGTTGTTTTGCCAGGAGAAGCAGTACCATTGCCTCCTGGTCTGTTGACAGTAGTTCATGCCAGGCTGTGTAAGGCTCTTGAGGAGGGTGCTTGGCCAGCAACACCCTGCTCCTGGGGCTGGCTGTACCAGGGAATTACTTTGTGTGCTGGCTTCCTCCATAGCCTTCAACGGGCTTGCATGCAGTGGAGTTGTTAGCTCCTAGTTATTTTTTCGCCCAGTCCATCCACTACAGTATATTTCAGAATTTTTTTTCTCAGCTTCTTTCAAGAAATTATCAGAACCATGTGAAGTAACTTACATAGAAGCGCCTGCAATCTTGTTGGTTCTCAATACCTAGCTTAGCATTTACACTTTACCTGTTGGCCTGAAGGATTACTTCTCCCATCTCTGTGATAGAGCAGTTTGGCTCTTTAAAGTGTCCAGTTAGAACAGAATGCAGAAAACATTCATTCATCTAAATTCAGGTGGGTAAAATGTGATGGCCTGAGTGGGAATTGAGCCAGGATGCTAAATATAACACCCAGTCTGTGGAAGAGGTGGGAGCCACAGGAAGGGAATGAAGTAAACCTAAGGGCTGGCAATTTGGTAATGTCCATATGTGGTCATAATTTCTGCTTCCCATCTCCTCTAGAAGAAAAGCTCCGTGGTTTTGAGGTGAGGGGTGATTAAACTGTGTAGCACAGACTCATTTGCAAATGTCAGCAAGAAGCAAGGGGCTTTTTTGTTTGCCTTTATTTTCCTGACGATTTCTAAAGCCGTTGGCAGGAGTAGAGTTTTTCCCCTGCTTCATTAAAGTTTTAAAAGCTTTAAATGCTTCATTCTGAAAGGAAACCTCTCGGCTCACTTGCAGCGTGACATGGTAAATCCCTCTTTCGCAGCAGGCTCCGCTTGCCTGTGTGCCTGTGTCTGCAGAAGAGCAGGCTCCCTCTGCTGTCTGCTCTTCAGAGAGCCGAGGGAAGGAGAGAACAGCTAAAAAAATACGTCATGAAACGCATTGTCCAGCCTTGAGATCCTGAAAGACACATCTACCTTGAACTAAAGACCGCTGTCCAGATGTCAGTACCCGTGTGTTTCAGAGCACAACTCTCGACTCTTGCCATCTGCTTGCGCTGGTGAGAGCCTGTACTGTTGGTTGACAAAATGGCTTCTGAACAGACACTGGTGACTGGGCTGGTGGAGTTGGAAGGCGGTTGCTGAGACTGGTGACAAGCAGGAAACCGGGGACCTGCTTGGGTTAGTCTGGCAGGTGCAAAGAAAAGAGACTCTTAACAGTGGGAGGGGGCTCGCAGCAAGTCCCCCTACCTGGGGAGAGGCATCAGAACAAAGAGCTCGAGTTGTGGCTCAGGGAACGCGGTAGATACTTGCTCTGCAGTTTGCTTGGGATTTTCCAGTTGTGCTGCAAGTGTGAAAAGAAGCTGCAATGGTTCGTTGCTAAGGGTGGAGATGGGGATATAAAGACAGATGCTGCTGGTTGTCGGAAGAACAACCAGGCTATTTATACTCACAGTCCTTTTCATCCAATTGTAAGAATAGCAGAGGCTGAGGATGGCTTTTGGTTTCAGGATGACCTGTAAAGAACTCCCGAACAATGAGACTTTTGCCATTTTAGGCTGGTTTTTGATGGAAAAGAAGGCAGGGCGTTTGATTAATTTTGTTCTGGTTTTCCTTAAATCCTGGAAATATCCTGTCTGCTTTTAGATTTCCAGGAGGAAGTGCTCAGAAGTCTTGGCCTATGTATACGGCCTTCTTAACCCATTAGGAAAAAACATCTTCAAAAATGCATGCCAGGTGTCGGAGTAAAACAAATAGAAGGCCCAGATGAAAGCTGTCAACTCCGTGTCCAGAATTCTAAACAACTGAGTTAACCTCAAGAGTGGTGAACACTCAAGGATGCTTGCTTATTAATGGTCATGATTAGAGTGTGTTTGCAAGCGCGCTCTGAAGCTTGGCCAGGACGCTGTCACAGTTACGAAGGTGGAGCGCAAAGTTGTTCCAAGCCAGGTTGTGGAGCTGGCCCTGGTCACCCATGTCTCGTCTGCTTTCCAAGACTGCTGCTCTTTCTTCTCCAGGGAGGTGGCAGCTTCTGCCTCTCCTCCCCACTTTTTTTGTTCTGGTTCCCTCAGAACTCCGTGACACGAAGTGCCCCGGTGAACAGTGACAGCCAGGGCCGATGTGGGGCCCGATTCCTCACCACCTACGACAGGAGGTTTGTCATTAAGGCAGTGTCGAGCGAGGATGTAGCAGAGATGCACAACATCTTAAAGAAGTACCATCAGGTACGGTGAGTCTGGAACCCTGGGAGGGGAAGTGGCAAACACCTTGGGGAACATCTTGCAGTTTGCTGGAGAACTGGAGCTTGGATGCACAGTGTGCAACCTGGCAGAGCTTGCAAATAGCTTTTGCAAAAGAAAACAGTGTTTGTTAGCATCTGAGAGCCAGTTATGGCACAGCTGCCTGCTTCTTTGCGGTGCTGAGCCCCTTCACAGTTCAGCCTGCTCCTTACATCAATGAATTATGGACTGTGGGTACCTGAGATCTGTAAACATGCTCCTAATTCAATCCTTTGAATCAGACTTTCCAGAGGGGCCAGAGAGGAGACGGTTACATGCAGGAGGGAAGGGAGGGCAAAGTGGGACAGCTGGAAATGTTCTACCCTGGTCCACGTTATCTGCCAGTCCATCTGCTCTTTGCTTTCAGATACTCTCACATAGGCACAAGAAGTGAAGTTAGCCACTGCCAACAACAGACTCGCCCTGCAGAGGCTGGGTGACAGACGTGTACCTAGCCCGTTACAGCAGGCTGGACGTGCACACACGAAGGGCTGCTGTCTCAGCTCAGGGCTGGAAGATTCTCACAATGCCCTAACTTGCTTTTCTTGAGACCCTAGGAGCCATTTCCAAGCCTCCTTTCCTTTCACATTGGTGTCAGATGGCTGGAACTGGAGGCTTCGCTATCAGCTTCTTGCTGAGCTTGTGTTCTGTCAGAGATCGGTTTTGTGTGGCAGTACCGTCTTTCTCTGCCCTTCCCTTCCCCGCTCTCCTCCAGTTCATAGTGGAGTGTCATGGGAACACCCTCCTGCCCCAGTTCCTCGGCATGTACCGGCTCACCGTGGACGGAGTGGAAACCTATATGGTGGTTACCAGAAACGTATTTAGTCACAGGCTGACTGTGCACCGGAAATATGACCTGAAGGTGAGTGTTTGGAGGGCAGTCACGTAGCTGAGAGCTCCTTTTCCAGGGGGGTGGGAGTTGGTCTTTGTAACATCTGCTTGACAAGGTCCTAGGCTTTGCTTTTTGTTCAGGGGATTAGGTTTTGAGGGCTCTGGATGGGGCTTCACTTGAGGCTCAAATGTTGTTCCATTCCCCCATCCCAAGTGGCCCACACCGCATCAGGGTGATCTGTAAGTCCATCTTGGGCATGGAAAAGGAGTTGACTACTGATTTTGAAAATACTTTGATTATTTTTCTGCATGGAGGCATTAAATGGTGTAGGTGATTTCTCTGGGAGTATGACACGTAGTGCAGCAATGCTCTTTTCTTTATTCTTTTATCAGGGCTCAACAGTATCCAGGGAAGCAAGCGATAAAGAGAAGGTATGGACTGTTCCTGGCCAGCCTTTCCTTCCTCGTGGTGGTTGGAAGCAGGTGGGATCCAACTGACATCCCTTTTCCAAAGGGGTATTGAGCAGGGGATATTAAATGGGCCCTGAGTGATAACCTGTTTCTGTCCCACCTTTCAGGCTGTGCCCAGTAACTGCTCAGGAGGAGATGGTGCAGATCTGGTGCTGCTCTGCCCTGCTCTGTTATGTTGACACTACCAGGAGTAGGGGGAAGTTCCTGGGGGACAATCCCACAAGTACCAGAACCCACATTAGTGCAATGGTGTCTATATGGAAGGATTTCTTCATAGCACTCCTTGTGTACCAAACTGAGTCAGGTCAGCAGTTAGCTTTTGCAACAGATGCTTTTATAAACCAGGTCAGCTCCTCTCAGACTCTTGGCATATCTCAGCAACGTTTGTAAGTTTGGTTTCTGGTGCCGTTAGGAAAACATACAGTGGAGAATCCTGCCCCTGTAAAACTTTGGCTGTGATGCTGCCATGAAAAGTCCTGTTGAATTCACAGCAATAACTCTTGATCCTACATGTTTTGCACATGCATATGGTATTTTCAGGTTTGGGACCGCAGAGTGAGTCTACTCCAGCCTGCCCTAAAATTAGATCTCTGGCCTGAGCTGAGGAACTCCCATTTATACCGAATGCTCTGGTGTCAGGGCACGGCTTCATCGTGCCCAAGTGTTCCTGGCTTGCTGGCTGTTTGCTCCCTAGCTTTTTCTGCTTGTGCAGTTTGTCTCAGACCATTCATATTAGATACGTATAAAGCCACCACACACTGGTATATCATTCTCAGAACAAAATAATTTAATTCCCGGTTGCGTTCTTCCATATCCCTGAGAAATCCTCAGGGCCTGCTGCAAGCAGATTCCTCAAAAAGCCATGGTTTTAATTTTTTCCTCAAGTCTTTAAGGAGAGAAGCATCTTTTTTCAAGGCTTCACTCATTCCCACCCAGTCAGAAGCCAACAGAATGTATTTCTTTCCTATTCTGAGAGCTGGTTGGACCGTCTCTGGCTGGAGCCCAGCTGTCACGCTTACAGCCTGCAGCACATCTTCCCGGTAGACTTTAAAGTTGGGCTGCTCTCTATGTCTTCCTTCAGTTTCCCCCTAGGTACAGCTCAGCACGGATTAACTGACAAATACTGCGCTCTGCCTGATGCCATTTTCATACTTAGTGGACAGGACGTGCCACTTCGCCTTATAAACAGGCGAAAGATCCTGGTGCAACCCTGCACTCGATCAGAGTCGCTGTGCAATCAACATACTGCTAACGGATCGGTGTACCAGCCCTCCCCCAAGAAACAGGGGTTTGGAGACCTTGACACAGGCTTTTTGTTGCAGGCCAAGGATCTACCAACGTTCAAGGACAACGACTTCTTGAATGAGGGTCAGAAGCTGCATGTTGGAGAAGAGAGTAAAAAGAACTTCCTTGAAAAGCTGAAGCGGGACGTGGAGGTAGAGTTTCCTGGGTGACAGCTTTTACTCTGTCTCCCATAACTGGATCCTCGCTGTGGCCTCTGGCTCAAGGAGTGCGGCAGTGACTGAAAATTAACTCATTCCTGAATCAGTCGAGCAAATACAGTCAGGGTCAAGCTGATGGCAGTAGGCGTATGAGCTCATGTGTAGGTTCTCTGGAGTCTGATAAGGGTTTAGCTCTCACTACAGCCCTTTCTCAGGGAGATACTGGCAGGGTAGGACTGAGGATTTCTGATCCCACGTGGATGCTGTTGTTCTCACTCATGTCTTTCTCCCAGTTTTTAGCTCAGCTGAAGATTATGGACTACAGCTTGCTGGTTGGGATCCACGATGTTGACCGAGCAGAGCAGGAAGAGATGGAAGTGGAGGATCGGGCAGAGGACGAGGAGTGTGAGAATGATGGTCTCGGAGGCAACCCCATTTCCTCCTATGGCACACCCCCCGACAGCCCTGGCAATCTCCTCAACTACCCTCGCTTCTTTGGACCTGGAGAGTTCGATCCTTCTGTCGATGTCTATGCCATGAAAAGCCACGAAAGTAAGTATCATGGAATATTGCCCTGAAGAAGATCTGGAGGGCAGAGGAGGTGTCCTGTGGTCTGGCTGGGCTAAATGGAGCGGGAGGACTGTCCACAGAGAGAGAAAGAGAGAGAGAGACCCTGCTGAGTGTCTCTCCGTTGCTGTACAGTCCATTGTTGTGGATGGTGTGAGTTGGAATGAGTAGAAGTGATGCTTGGAGAGCAGTGGCATGTTTGGAGAGCGTGTGGGCATCTGGTGTGCTGTTTCCAGTCATTCTTCTCTGCCCTTCTGCAGCACCCAGCTGCTTTGCTTTCTCTGCTAGGTGCATCAGAACAGATCTGCCGTGTATTTCTTAAGGAGGGGGTTGCAGCTAGGCTTTGCTCACAGCTCAGGGTGTGCTAGCGACTCTTTTGCCTTGCTAGGTGCCCCCAAGAAGGAAGTGTACTTCATGGCCATTATAGACATTCTTACGCCATATGATGCAAAGAAGAAAGCTGCACATGCTGCCAAAACAGTGAAACATGGGGTAAGCAGCCTGCCACCCGCAGGGAGGATGGGCTTTGGGGCTTCTGCTTTGCCTGCGTGCATGCGTGTGTATGTGTGATGTCCCCTGACACTGATTTTTCTACCAGTATGGAAATTGTCCAGTGATCCTGTGCCCAAGAATAGCTCTTCCCTCACTTACTGTCTCATCAGACTGTCTTGGAAAGGCTTTCCCTCTGGTTGGTTGGAGATGACTCGCATTGCGTCGCAGTTTGGGAGGCGCTCGATTTCCCTGGTGTGGCACCAGCAGCCCCACAGAGCAGGAATGGACTGGCTGCAGGGAGACGTAATACCCTGCTCCCTTCCCAGGGCCAGTCCTGTTCCCTGGCAGCAATCCTGAACTTCCCAAAAGGGCTTGAAAAAAGCCCAGGTTAGCGGGACATGGAGTTTTTCATGCTCCTTCCGAGTCTCCTCTAAACCATGAGGGAACAAATCCGATGCTTTGACTCAGTGGTCTGCAGAAGATTCAGCTGGAGCTAAAATCAGTTTCCTTGGGGATCTCTCTA
Organism: Steatornis caripensis; assembly: GCA_013398225.1. Classification (NCBI taxonomy): domain Eukaryota; kingdom Metazoa; phylum Chordata; class Aves; order Caprimulgiformes; family Steatornithidae; genus Steatornis; species Steatornis caripensis. Next base: position 69,467 of record VZSC01005453.1, read on the forward strand.
GACCTCTCTGGATATTGTTGTTTCCCAGAACTTGCAAGTTGTTACAGGTGTTTCCCGGCAGAGACAGGCTGTGCTGACACGATTGCTCCCTGCTGTCTTCCCTCTGCCACCCTTTGCAGTGCTGCGGGGTCTGCCCTTCAGGGAGGGTGTTGTGACTTGTCTCTCCTCTCTGCCTTGCAGGCTGGGGCAGAGATCTCCACCGTGAACCCAGAGCAGTACTCTAAACGCTTCAATGAATTTATCTCCAATATCCTGACATAGTCGTCTTCAGCGTTCAGCGAGAAATGAAGAGAAGAGGGGCTACTTCCCGACAGAGAATGCAGCCTGTGACACTGAAACAGACACTGTAGCAGCATGTGGGGTGTGCGTGTGTGTGTGTGTGTGTGCGCGTGCAAGAGTGAGTGTGTGACTTAAGCGAAAACAAATTCTAGGTGCACCCTCCAACAGTCCACTTGACCCAGGTGGAAAAGTGGGTTTTTATGTTACAGAAGTGCCCAGACATAGATTTGAGGGCTTTTTAAAACAAGAAAAGTGCATTGTTTCAGCACTGCTCTTTCTAATGACATTTTCTCCTCTCTGATCAAGAGAATCCCATAGGGATATGATGTGTGGCACTGTGTAGAAAGGGTCGCTCTAGATCGCGTTCAGTGGGAGTGAAGCAGTGCCTGATTCCACAAACTACTACTACGTTTTTTTTATTGGACTGTCTTTCCCAGAAAGACGTACAATCCCTTTTATCTCCCTCTTGGTAGGAATTGGAAGGAAAATAGCTCACCATTTCAAGGATGGAAAATATTACTCTGATAAGGAGGAGTCGCTGAACTTTAGGTAAATTCAGACTGGGACACTTTATATTTTTTGGTTAATTTAAGAAACAAAACCTTTTTTTGCAACTGCACTTGATTAACAAGAAAGACGAGGGAAATGAACATCTACCAAAGATGATCGCTTAAAAAGGTGTAACTCCTAGAACCTAAAAAAAATACAGTGTGAGAAGTAGTAGAGGCATTGAACAACCTCAGATAATAATGTGCTCGGACCCATTGTGCTTTAAATTGGCCAGCTATGAAGATTTCATAAAAGAAAAGAGGAGAAAAATCAAAAAGGCATTTTGTACCTGTAGATACGGGATAGCATTTGACTATCTGGAACGATTCCCTGTCGCACCTCAGTCAGGAATTGCCCTGTCTCTTAGATTACAGCTTCACATCGCAGTTCTGCCAGTGTTAATCTAGCTAATGTTCAGTCTTCCTTACTTGCCCAATCTGCAACAGGTACTTGAATTTGTTTCCTGACGGAGGTTCTTTGGTTAGTTGGTTTATTTTTTAAATGGCAATGTGACTTGCACACAAAGGAATTGGACTCGCTGCCGGTGGGGAGTGCTGGGAGCTGTGACTGTGGAGCAAGTTCCACTGCTCAAGAGGACTCAGGACTTGAGCTGTGATTGGTTTTACTCTTCTCTGCTCCATACCCCTCTCTAGAGCGACAGTCAAGGAGTGGAAATGTTTGAACACTTGCGCCAGATCATTTTCCCCCCCTGAGGAATTGGAACTGATTTGCGTGACTGAATAACGTCCTGTTTTGTCTCCAGAATGCTTGTAATATTTTTCACAGCCAAGCTTGTCAGACTTGCTTTGGGTTTTGTTAGCTCTGCTGCACAACGGTTACAGATCTTTTGGTTCTTTTTTTAATTTTCTTTCGTTTTTGAAGCAGGATTTAGCGTTTTGAACAAACCTCTTGCAGTTGAAACATGTTGCTTATCTGCCTTGGAACTGTTTTCACATATGCCTTTGTTTCGGGAATAAGCTGTTTTGAATGTCTGTCCTGTGCTGTAACGCGTGCTACAGTTTGCTGTGTGGAATTTGGTCCTTTTGAGAGATAACTGGTGCTCATCACATCCTGGTAATTTCCCTAGACTAACGCTAGCTCTGGTCTGGATTCTGAATGTGGGCTTGGGTTTTTTTTATGTTCATACCCACATTCATGATGTGAATCCCACGAGTCTCAACTTCGAAGGGGACAAAAGGGGGCTAAAGTTTCAGCCCGTAAGAGTGCACTGTAAATAGAGTCTTTAAGAAATCAAAAATTAATTATTAGGGGTCGTAATGGGATATGAATCTTTTTATCCGTTCATGGGACATTCCCTTTGACATGGGACAGATTTCTTCTGCCGCTGTAGTCCAGTCCTTATTCTGTGTGATGTGGGGGCTAACACACCGGCGTCTGGGAGGCTGAAGAGTCTCGTGTCTTAAGGTGTGTAGCTGGAGAAGCCACAAAACAAATGCAGCTATGAGAATACTTTGAAAAAGGGAGGACTTTGAGGGTATCATCAGCTTAGTTTTGTGTGCATTATATTGGTTGCTTTTCGCTTAAACAATAAGCACTTAAGTTTGCTATCAATTAGAAATTAAATACCAATCACTTTTTATTCTTGACAGTTTTAAAAATCTGCATTGAATCTGCAACTTTGGCCTGGTAAGTTTGCCGTTCTCCTTTTGGGAAACTAGCTTGTACCTTTTAAACTGTATTATCTTTAAATCGTGTATTAAAAAAAAGAAGAGTAAAAGGGGGGAGGAAGAGAGAAGGAAATTAGTGAACTGCAGACATCTGCAACGAGACATTACAAAACAAACAACCCAAAGAAAGTAGAAGAATGAGGCTTGCATAGCTAAGAGCAACAGTCTCGTTCACTGAATTTCATGAACAGGAATTAAAGTGCAGTTAGTTCCTGCAGCAGCCTTTACAGACGTCACAATACTAAGGGCTTAAGAGCAGTTACCTGTATTTTCTTACTCCGCTCCAAACAAACTCCTGCGAGAACTAAACTGGCTGTCTCTGGCTCAAGTGACATGAAAAGCCCCATAAACTCTATTCACTTTAGCACTTCTCCAATTCTGCCACTTCTGTCAAGTTGCCATACTGTGTGTATTAAAGTAATTAAATGCAATTTTCTCACTTATTGATGTATTACCCAGGTATGTAACTTTGTTTAACATAAGCATTTTGTATATTGTTTACATTTTGAGAGGTAGCATTACGTTAAAAATGCTAATTTTTGGTTTTAGACAGTATTTTTATTACCAGAATAAGAAGTGAAGCTGCAAATATTTGATTTGTTTTTAAAAGGGACTTTTTCTTTTGGTTTTGTTGTTCTGTTTTGGTTTTTTTAATCTTGTTTTAGGTCACTTTTTTAACTCAAGTATTTAAAAGGAAAACCCAGCTCTTTCAATTCTGGTTTTACAACTGCTTGTGCTAGTTTGTTGTCGTGTGTGCGAATTTAGTTCTAGTTTGCTGAATGTAGATATTTCTGTCTGTCGCATGTACCCTGCGGAACACTTCACACTGAAGTGCGTTTGACTGAAAACCACCCTCGGCTGAAAGAGTTGCAGTAGGTAGGCAGATCACTGAGATCCTGGTCAGAGCGCAGGATTTTTCAAGAAATTGCAGTGCAGTTCTTTGGTCAACTGGAGTTTCAAAAAGAAAAAAAAAACTTAGCACGCAGTGTCTCTCTCCAGTGCCCGAAGGCAAGGTGAGTTTGCGTGGGAAGCGAGCTGCAGGATCTGTATTCCTGCCTGTGCTGAGGGTCTCTCTTTTTCTGAGCACAGGCCTGATCTGTCCAAATTTAAGAACTAAAAACTGTTTTGAACCTAGGACTTGTGTCTTGCCCGTTGAGATAGCTCCTACGGCATAACTGAGAGCGGGAGGGGGAAGGCCGGGTCGCAGTTTGGGTGCTGCTCTGCTCCAATAGTGCAATAAAAAACACTCGAGAACACGTTGGGTCACCCTTTGATAGGACCCACGTGTTCTGGAGGTACCAGGCAGCACCCGCCCTTGGTGTCAGTGCTGGGAAGAGGGCCTGGTGTTCGCCAGATGTAAGAACGTCGGCAGGAGTTCACTTCTCACAGCCAGGAGCGGTGGGATCCTTCCCTCTGGTCTCGTAGACGCCTCTGACCTGGTTTTGATTACAAAAGCCGTGATCATCAAGTTCATCACAGGGAGAACTTCTGGGGTAGTAGGTGACTCCAGATATCCTGTATAAATGAGGCTGTACTCCCACATCCGAGAATCCTGGTTTTGAATTGGATTATCGTAATCGGCAAGAAGACTAAAACGCTCAAGTCTTCTTTCCTTTTCTGGGAGGAAACTCCTGCTGTCCCCTCCAGAGCGCTGCCACAGCTACCTCCAGCGGGGACATCAGCTGAGGGTTCGCCCCTTAGCCCAAGAAAGGCAGAAAGCAAGGTTGTGTTGTAGTTACGGGCCGTGTTTGGTAGGGTTGTGTCTTAGCCTCAACGGACGGATGCCTGCCAGTCCTGTGACTACTATGCAGTCTTTATAGATGCCTCCCTCCAAGCTGCACAGAGGTCAAAGCATTTAACCTCGTGTTTAACCACGAGGCAGTACAAACCTTTCAGAAGTCAGTGTGCATCCCCTAAACTTGGGTTTGCAACGCTGCGTAACCAGTCTGAGACAGATCTTCCTTAAAATAGCTCCAAAACCAAAACGGCTATCCTCTCCCTGTCTGTGTCTTAATGCCCCGTTTCAGGTTTGCGTGTCAACTTCCCCAACTTCTGCAGAGCCGTTCTCCAGTATCCGTATCAGCCACTACCGATTTCCCTTGCTCTTTGAAAAGAATTCTTGTGTAATAGCGATGGCAAAGCTCGGGGAACCAGCTGCTGGTCATCCATCATTTTTAGCGGTTTCAGTTTTCACCACTCGGTTGTGCTGGTCTTTGTTTAGCTGCACAATGCTAAATGCAGCTGGATTGAGTGGTGTCAAGTGAGCGTATTACACACAGGTCACAAGGGTGGGCAGGGTTAATCAGTGCAACTGAAAAAATGTGAATAAATTAAGTTTAATCTAAAACAAACAAACAAAAGGCATTCTCTTTTTTTCACTGCTGTTTTTTAAATAGGAATTTTAAGTCCTCTGTGCTTGTCTGTTTGCTAGGAGCAGTTTGAGACACTGTTACTGTTTTGAAATGCATGCATGTTACAAGATGAGTCTCCAACCAGAGAAAAATAAAATTAAAACTTTGTGTACATCTGTTCCTTACTGCTGTCCTCTTTAAAGCGCTGTAATGATCAGCTGTTACTCTGTGAGGTACGTGGTCACTTTAAGTTCTGGATTAACCACAACTGGAAAAGTCCTTTTATACGTGCCTGTAATATGGGGGTCTACGTAATAACTGATTTTACCAAGTACCAGGTCCTGGATATGAGAACAAATTAGATCTGACAGGAAAAGTTAATACTGCCATACTGTCTGAGGAGATGCTGCTGACTCCCTGGGGCGCAGCTGGAGCTCAGTCACTCACGCGTGTGGGTGAACTGAGGGAGAAGAGTATAGGTGGCTCACAGAGAAAGGGAAGCTCTGCTACCCTGTAAAACCAAAGGTCCTTGTGGCAGCTTTAGAGAACTTAATCCTAGTGTTCAGACTCAAGAAAACCAAAGTTCATAATAGAGAGCTTTATTTAAAAAAGTTCCAGGCAGACACACGAGTGGATGTGCTGGGCTAGTCCATGCGGGCTTTCAGGGTCCTGGTGGTGATCTTGTCTTTTTCACTAGAGCGGGAAAGAGAGAAGACTATTAGTAAATCCACATTTAATACCTCCACGCAGATTGCCCCTTCACTGGGACGTTGCAGTGTGCATAGGTAGTTGGTCTGCCAGCACAGGCAGGATCATCTGAACTTGAAGGTGGCTGTTACAAGTGAGTAAACCCCATCTTCCTGCTGCTTCGCCCCACGGGAGCTCCAGCAGGTTCAGTAAGCAGCAGTGCCTGGGATACTGCAGGGAAACGGCACCATGAGCGAAATAATCTGCTTCAGAAATTGGCCCGATTTCAGAGTCTGGAAGTTAACGTTGCATCCAGCTGTGGCAAAGAGCATCCCCTCGGCCAGTGCTACCCATTTGTGAGTGGTCACGCTGCTCACTGCTGATGGGAACACAGCCAGGGAACCCCTATGCAGCAAGAGTCTAATGCTAGGATTAATTTCCTATGGCTCCTGCGGTTCTAGCAACAGCCACGAACTGCAACAGAGAGCAGCCATGAGAAATAAAACACTTAGAAGGGACAAAACATTGCTAAGGATACTGCTGGAAGAGAGCGGGATTAGGGAGACTCTGGAAACCAATCCCTTAACTGACTTTAATGCGCGGCTTGTTAAATTCTACCTCTGTCTGTAGGGGAAGAGAGCAACACTTACATTATGTGTACTACCACGCCCATTCCAGATATGGCATCTCTGTCCACCGCATTCAACATGGCCTGCGAGATTGTTTCGAAGAGGTGATCAGGCTCCTGAGGAACAGAAGCTGGTTTAGTTGGTGTAAAAATTGAACGCTGAGTCCCTGGATTTTGTTCAAACCCCAAAGTATCATCCAAGATGCTGCAAGATTTTCCCTGCAGGCTGCTATAAGCTACAGCCTCTCTGTTCTCCTGAGCTGCTTTGGGAAATACCAAAGGACAGAGCTTTTCATCCAGCCTGTGTATCTCAAGTTCTTCGGTTAACAGCAGGAGGCTGGATCTGAGAATCAGAGCTGAGCCTGGCCACCTCACTCACCATGTCCGGCTCCCAGAGGGACTCGCACATGCCGTACATCTGCTCGGAGCAGGTGCCGCTGACCACAAAGTCATCGGTTATCATCGGGCAGCCGATCAGGTCTAGAGAGCAGACGAAAGGTTCGTGTGTTATGGGGTCCAGCCCGGCAATGACCGGTTCTGTGTAGTAAGGTCCGAACCTGTGAAGAACAACATGGCATAGAGCGGTCCAGCCACCTCGACGCAGTTCCACATCCCATGTAAATATCCGTAGCAGGAAGACACCCCACAGATGCTTTTTGTAGGGGACCCTTCAGGTCAACGTAGAAGCACTCTGCAATGGTTTTAGCATAGCAAACAGAACAAACTTGTACTGCTACAGGACTATTTTAACAGTACTCAGTATTCTTTTGCAAGGAGGTCGAAGATAACATCACTAGATTAAAGCCTCCTTTTGCCATACCACAAAGGAGTCGTTACAGGAGCCCTCCCCAACCTCCCAGCTCTCTGCAATCGGATCAACTCCAACAACCGCAGCCTTCACTGACATGGAAAGAGCGACCCCGTTGTCTGACAGTTACCGTCTCTCATAGAGCAGATTGGAAACCATGCTCATAAAAGTCTGAGGTTTGATCTGCCTGCCTTCCTTCAGCTCGTAGAGATTCAGCCTGAACTTCAGTCTCTGGGCACTGCAAAAGATGAGAATCAGCATTAAAGCAGAAGCACGTTCCTTTTTCTTTCATTCACCTTCACCCAGGCTTGAACTGTTCTACTACACGCTCACAGACACCGGCTCCTGACACGTGCCTGAGGCAGGTAGGTATTCCAGAGGCAGCTCTTTTTATACCTGAAGTTATCAAGTCTTAGTAGTGATGCGATCTTAAATCACATCAGATTTATTAAAAAACCTCCCAGTGGCAGGAGACCAAGAAAAGGAGCGCTGGCACCCAGCTATGGTATTCCCACCGCACGAATACACAAAAGACGTTTATGCTGAGCATGAGCTGCCCCGTAGTATTTACTGTAAATCTGCCTCTTACAGGCTCAGCACGGGAACGCACGGGCGGGCGTCTCACTTACACCGTCTGCACGTCCGTGGCCAGTCCTGCCAATCCAATATACAGTCTTTCTCCCATAGGGAAAATCTTCTGGAAGTCTGTGGTCACCGTCTGCGCTTGAATCCCAAACCGCCGGTCCGCAGCGATGGCCACGCAGTTCTTCCCCTTCATGGCCATCACGGCCCC
>VZSC01005453.1:82673-108424 GCA_013398225.1 Steatornis caripensis
CAAAAGCAGCAAAATTCTGCCCAAAACGCAGCCGCGGGACCTGCGGCGTGGGGTGGGCAGCCGGGGCCCGGCGGAGCTGCCCGCTTCCCCGCGGGGGTCGGTGCGGGAGCCCGGGGCTGTGGACCGTGCCCCCCGCTCCCCCCCGGCATTCTGCTGCCCGCGGGGAGCCTGGCGGTGGCCCCCGCATCACCTGTGGGCGGCGGGGGGCTCGGGGCAGCAAGGTGAGGGGCGCCCCGGGGTGCCTGCCCGGGGGATGCCCAGGGGGAGTCTGGAGGGTGCTGGGGCTTCCCGAACACCCTGGAGCCCCTGGCCTCCTCTCTGCAGGGAGCCCCTGGGGCTCAGCTTGGCCCCTGCCCCTCCAGCACACGGGTGTCCTCGGGGTCCCTGTCCCCAGGGTGTCCCCGTCCCTGCAGCATCTCCATCCCGGTCCCCGCAGTGTCCCGGTCCCCGCACACCTGCCTCCGGGGACTCCGCGGAGCCGAACGAGGTGAGAGACCCAGACTGGAGCCAGGGAGAAGCACCGCGGGGAGCGGGGACGGCTTCCCCAGGGCGGGCGCCTGGCACGGCTCCGGCGTTGTACAAACACACCTGCACGCCCCGCTCCACGCACACGCCGCTGCACGCACACACACACACACGCACGCACAACTGCAGCCTCGCACACACACACACACGTGTACCCCGCTCGCTCCCTGGGCGCAGGGTTCACCCTCCTGGTTCCTCGCCCGTTTGCGGTGCCCGCACCGCAGCCCTTGGCGCCTTCGGCGGTTGTCTCGGCCGTTGTCTCGTTGTCGGTTGTGGGGTGCGTGCCATGGGCCTGGCCCCGCATCAGGCGGCCGGTGACACCGCTCCACGCCTGGCCCCGTGCGAGTGCCTGCACCGTAGGGGTGCCGCTGTGTGCGTGTGTACCTCTGCCTCTGTGCGTGTAGGGACTATGTGTGTGTACGCGTCGCGTGTGTGTACGCGTCGCATGCGTGTCTCCCGCGGCGTGGGTGCGTATGGGTGCTGCTGTCGGCACACCCTCGCGCTGCCATCGCGCCAACGCTCGTTTACGCAGACCCAGGCTTTCTCTTCCGCTCTCCCCCTTGCCTCGGATGGTTGTAATAATATTCTGGCTCCTCGCCAAGTGTCGGGGTTGCTATGGAAACAATAAAACTGCAGCGATTTCGGACCCCGTCTCTGCCGTCTCCCATTGTAAACGTGGAAGTGCCGGAGCGGGCAGGCAGCGATTCCCCCGCGTCTGCGCCGCGCGCCGTGGGACGCCGCCCGTGCCCCACGCGCACGCCCGGCCGCGCGCACCCACTCGCGCAGGTGCCGCGGGTGCTCCTGGCCGCGGGCACGTGGCCAACACCGGACTCGGGGGTTTCTATAGGAACGGCGAGGCGGTGGCTGACAATGCCTTTTCCGTCGAACAAAACCAAAATACACTTTGTGCGTGCGTTTGTGCGTGCGTGCGCACAGCCCGCGAGCTGCAGGCGAGGCGCTGGCGAACCGCGGTGGTTCGTCCCCGCTCAGAGGTGTCTCGGCGTGGTGGGGACCCGCTTGGGGACCCCCAGGAAGATGCAAACAGGAGGCAGAGGGAGCTGGGCAGTGCCCGGGGCGGGGGGCTGCGTGGGGAGGAGTGTGGGTGCTGCTTGCGCATCCCCGGGGCTGGCAGGCTGCGGGGCTGGGGCTGCCCCGGTGCTCTGGGGAACATCAGAGGGAGCACCAGGCACCCCCACCCTGCCCTGGGTTTGTTCAAGGGTGAGGTGGGTCCCGCAGGCTCCTGTCCTTGTGTAAGGCAGCCGTTAAGGGTGGCCCCGGGTGTTTCCCTGCAGGGAGGATCTGCCGCGGCGCTGCTCCAAAATGCACAGGACCACCAGGATAAAGATCACCGAGCTCAACCCCCACCTGATGTGCGCCTTGTGCGGCGGCTACTTCATAGACGCCACCACCATCGTGGAGTGCCTGCACTCCTGTGAGTGTCCTGCGCCCTCGGCCGCGGCCGCGCTGCACCCAGGGGTGCCCTGAGCCCTGGGAAGGGTGGCCGTGCTGCACCGAGACCCTCCCGCAGTGCCCAAACCCATCCTGCATCAGGCATCGCTGCCACGTGGAGCTGCGGGGTCGTGGATGGGGCTGGACCGGGGCAGGCGAGCAGGGGTCCCGAGCTGGTGCGGGGCTGTGGGGTGCTTTGCCGGGCTGGCACAGGGGCTCTACCCCCTCGCTCGTCCGTCCGTCTGCTCACGCTGAGTCTCTCCCCGCAGTCTGCAAAACCTGCATCGTTCGNGCATCAGGCGTCGCTGCCACGTGGAGCTGCGGGGTCATGGATGGGGCTGGACCGGGGCAGGCGAGCAGGGGTCCCGAGCTGGTGCGGGGCTGTGGGGTGCTTTGCCGGGCTGGCACAGGGGCTCTACCCCCTCGCTCGTCCGTCCGTCTGCTCACGCTGAGTCTCTCCCCGCAGTCTGCAAAACCTGCATCGTTCGCTACCTGGAGACGAACAAGTACTGCCCCATGTGCGATGTCCAAGTGCACAAAACCAGACCCCTCCTCAGCATCAGGTGAGCTTTGGGGGCTGCCTGCACGCCGTGCCCCTGCGTGGCACCGAGCCGCGGCCCCGTGCCCGCTCTGGGGTGCTGCCCTGAGCACCCCGGGATGGGGAGCGGGGCTCTGCAGCCAGCCCAGGCGCACGACGGTGCAGCTGAGCAAGGACCGGTTGCACCTCTTGCAGCACGAAACCTCTCTGCTCCCGACCCCGCGCCCCACAGCCGTGGGGATTTGGGGTGCTCTCCGGGTGGAAGGGGAACAGGGGCACCGGGAAACACCATCACGGAGGGGACAGGACTTGGGGACATCTGGCAGCAGGAGGAGGCTGGGGCAGGTGGCAACCGGAGCAGGGGCTGCCCCGTGCCCATCCCTGCGCATCCCAGACCACAGACGTGTGTCCGTCCGTCCCCGCAGTCCCACCGGGCGCGGTTTAGCCTGAGACTGCCTGTGCTTTCTGACACGCAGCTCTGTCCCTCGTGGGGACGGTGCCGTGTCCCCCGCGGGATGCCGGGGCGGCAGCGCCGGCGTGGGCTCGCAGCGACGCAGGTGAAAGGGTGCCTGGCCGCGGTGGCGGTGGCTTCGTGCCGGCTCTGCCCCAGCCCTCGTCTGGCTGGGGAAAGCCAGACACGTCCCGTCAGTTGTGGAATTGGCTCTGCAGGTGGTTGGCATAGAAACCGTGAAAGGCTGCAATACATCACTCAGCTTTTTTTTAATCCTCTTTTTTTAGCCTCTTCCATGTAAATCCGTTTCTGTAGTAACACTTTTTCCGCCTTTTTTTTTTTTTTTTCCCCTGGTTCACTATGAAATATTTACACTCTGGCTCCCACGGCTCCCTCGCCGAGACATCCCTGCCTGCGCGCAGAGACGGATACGCAGCCGCCCGCGCCACAGACGGGCACCGCGCACACCAGCGGCGCGGTGCCTTTGCGTCCCGTTTGGTCCCGGCGGGGGAAAACGTGGGGCACGTGTGGGCGGAGGTGCTGCCGCAGGTGACGGGGGCCTGATCCAGATGTGGTGCCATAGAAAGCTCTGCCCCGACGAGGGGGCTTGCTTTCCCCTTTGCTTCCCAAGTCGGTGGTGCCGCGGCAGTGCTGAAACGCCCGGGCATGATGCTGCACGGTGCCGAGGGTGCTGAGCACATGTGGCCGCCACGTCCCCCGTGGCACCCCAGCCCCCACCCAGCGCCGCTGTGCTGGGCTGAACGGGGTTGACTCATGCAGGAGCAGGGACCGGCTGGTAATTAAGCTGCCAATCAAGCGGCTGAAGTTGCTCTTTCATTAGCTTGCTGTAAATTATAAAGCAAATTCTCTGGGTATGTATTATAAATAAAATCGCAGCGGGGCCTCGTGAACCAGTGACATCACCGGGGAATTAGGGATGAAAGACCTGGCCAGGCTAAAAATAATATAGGGTACGGTCATTTGTTTTCCTTTAAAATAAAGGCCTTATTATTTAAATGGAAATAATTGCAGATATAATTTACTTTTCAGCAGTCCCACTGCTCTTGCTTTGTTTTTGAGGTTTTTTTTTTTATTCGGCTGGGCTGCTGCTTTTAAATTGTGCCAGATGCCCTGCCTGCAGGGTCCCGAGCCCAAGCCTTCCAGCAAAATCCCATTCCCGGCTCCGTGCTGAGGATGGGACTTGAGCTTCCCCGGTTCCTCGAGTGCTTTAGACGATGCTACCTTGAGACATTCACGTTTTAGGGAATCCGCTTTGCTTTCCTGTGTAACAACCCGACAGCGGACGCTGTCCTGCCGTCCTTACAACGGAGGGAAATCAAAAGCCCGAGCCCTGAACTGCAGCCAAGTCCAAAAACGAAATGAGATGCAAATTAAAACTTGGAGAAACATTTGCTGATTTTAGATTTTTTTTTCGGTAGGTTCTCGGTGTGTTTTTGTAATCATTTTGACTACTGAAACAGATCCCGGCCCCAAAACCCTGCTGTCATCATCCCTAGCAATTACAAGGATTTTTGAAATGGCTTGCTTGCTTTTTGCCGAGTTAACCCTCGGCGGTGAGCGCGGGGGCCGACGGGTTTGCCTGCAAGACCGGGTTGTGGCAATGCCGTGGGACAGGATGCTGAGGCTTCGTGCCGGGAGTTTCCCGGGAGGGAGATGGGGAGAGGCGGCGTTCGGGCTGGCTGGGGCGCACGCGGTGCGGGGCAGCTTTCGGCAGCTCGGGGAAGCCAGCCGCTCCCATCCAGCTGATTTCTCTTTCTTTTCCTATTCCGTTTTCCCCCCCAGGTCGGACAAAACCCTCCAGGACATAGTGTACAAACTGGTGCCGGGGCTTTTCAAAGGTACAGCCGTGGACAGTTCTAACGTGTGGGTTCGGGGCTCTTTGTAACTCACTCCCACCCAGCAGTGAAACTGGTGCCCCGGGTTTCGCGCTGCCCGCGCACGCCCCTGCCCGTGTGACGGGGACAGCAGGAAAACGCATGGCGTGAGCGGACAGGGATGGGTCCGTCGCGCTCCGGCAGCCCGGGGGCTGCTGCTGGGGGGAGCCACAAAAAGCAAAGTTGGGAGCAGGAGCCACGGATTTGCTCTCCAAGTGCCTACTCGTCCTCGGGGGAAAAAGTGTGGGGGTCTGCAGGTGTGGAAAGACTGAGGAGAGTCGAGCCGCCGTAAAGGCATTCTCACAGCAGCGCATTTGCAGCCGCTTGGAGGGTTTTACTGGTACGACTTGATCGCTCTTGCTAAAGCGACTGCTCTCCTACGGGTCCGTCTGCACCGGGCAGCTCGTGTTGAGCTGCCAGCGGGGAGTGGGCGCTCAGCAATCCGGGGCTTCCTCTTGCTCCCCTCTTTGCACCCATCTGCCCCTTGGTGTGATTTCTTTTCCCCCCCTCACCTTCCTCCTCCTCGCTTCTCCCGCAGATGAGATGAAGAGGCGGCGCGACTTCTACGCAGCCTACCCCGTGGCAGAGGGTGAGCGTCGGCCCCAGGGACCCCCCCTCGCCCCAGCTGTGCCCCACCCCGACGGCTCAGCCTCTCCCTCCCTCTGCTCCCGCAGTTCCCAATGGGTCCAACGAGGATCGCGGGGAAGTTTCCGAGCAGGACAAGGGGAACCTGACGGACGATGAGATCGTCAGCCTGTCCATCGAGTTTTATGAAGGGTCCAGGTACCGTGTTCTGGCTGCTGCTGCGCCTCTGCCTGAGTTTGGGGGTTGTGAATAAACTCTCACGCTCTCTTCCCGCTCCGGAGACGGAGCTGAGGTGCGAGGTGGTGATGGCTGACACGGCCCCTGCTCAGGGCTCAGCGTTTCCCAGGCTGCTTGAATGGACAGAGGAGCACCCGAAACCCATCTGCCCTGGTCCCCAATCCTGCATCCTCTGTGGGTGCTTGCTATGGCAGCGGCGTCCCCGCGTCGCCGCTCCCGGGCAGGCAGGGGAAAGCTCCTTCCCGCGCAGCAGAGCCCAAGGGCTGCTGCATCCCCGGTGCTGGTGGTGGCCTCCGAGGGTGTCACCGGCACCCGGAGCAGCAGTTGGGAGGGAGGCGGCGCAGGCCCCAGCCTGGGCAGTGGTTGCAGTGCGCTGCATTGGAAACGCAGCAACGTGGGCATGTCCGTGGTCAGGGGTGGTGAAGCCAGAGCTTGGCTGAAGGTCACTGGATGTTTCCCCTTGCAGCCCCTCCGTGGACAGCCCTTCTGGTGGGTTATTTTTTTCTCTCCGCCTTTTTATTCCTCCATAAATTTTGTCCTGTGTTTGCTTTCCTCCCCCTAGAGAGGAGAAGAAAGGGACCGTCGAGAACGGGGACCTGGAGAAGGAGAAGGTGAGTGTGGTGGAACCATGGCACGGAGAGCTCCGTGTCCAGCTGCCTCCCGGGCTTTTGGGATGTGGGGAGGGACAGGAGGGCACCCCAAAGCGTCTGCTGAAGGAGGTGGGCACTGCCCACGAATTGCACGGCGGACTCTCAGCAACGCCTCTCCCCCCGGCCCCCTCCTGCTGCGTTCCCAGAAGAACGGGGTGCGGTTCCTGCGCTGCCCCGCTGCGATGACCGTCATGCACCTGGCCAAGTTCCTCCGCAACAAGATGGACGTTCCCAGCAAGTACAAGGTGAGCTGGTGCCCGGGGTCCGCTCGCTGCCCGGCTTTCGGTGCACTCCGGTGGGCTCGGAGGGGCTGATGCCGTTTTGGCCATCCGTGTTGCATCCCCTGCTGCAAATACGCCGTGCTTTGCCACGTCCCAAACACCGTGGCAGCCCAGGCTTTGCATCAGCGGGTGGGCGCTGGGGCAGGATCCGTCCCTTATGGCGCATTGCATGTAAACCGTGAACTTGATCTGGCTTCTGGCAAAGGCAGTGCCGGGAGCCCCGGCAGCCCCCGGCTCTGGGAGAAGCACTCGGGAGACCACAGAGCCGGGATGAGCGGCTCCTGGGGGGCTGGCGGTGCTTCTGCCTCCATGCTGGGGGAGTGACAGTGTCCCCTGCGCCAGGTGGAAGTCCTCTACGAAGACGAGCCCCTGAAGGAGTATTACACCCTGATGGACATCGCCTACATCTATCCCTGGAGGAGGGTAAGCAGAGCTGCCTCCTTCGCCGCCGTGGGCCCGGTGCCGGGGCGTGTCTTGGAGAGGCGCTCGGAAAAGCAGTTCTTTGGGGGAAGGCTGAAGGCATGAAAAATCTTACAATTTGAAAAGCATAAAAATTGGAGAGCTAAAAGATTGAAAAATTTAAGAATTGAAAGTATCACTTGAAAAGCTTAAAAATTAGAGAGCTTAAAAATCGGAGCACTTCAGCCCCCAGGTGCTCTGTCCTTGCAAAGGAGCTGGCTCCAGGTGTGAGTTCCAGGAGGCCAAGGGGCTGCGCGTGCCTTTCTGCCCCGTTCTGCAGGGCAGGCGAGAGCTCGTCGCCAGCACCCAGCCGTGCCGCCAGCGTGGGCGGCCGGCAACGCGGTGTGCGCCGGCGCCGTCCCGGCACGGGGTGTCACGGGGTGCCAGGTGCCATGCATCTGCCCCCTCCTGCTTGCAGAACGGGCCCCTGCCGCTGAAATACCGCGTCCAGCCCGCCTGCAAGCGGCTGAAGCTGTCCCAGCCGGCCACCTCCGAGTGCACCAACACCAGCGGCGCCTCCGAGTGCGAGTCGGTCAGCGACAAAGCCCACAGCCCCGCCACGCTGCCCGCCACCTCCTCCTCCCTGCCCAGCCCGGGCACCCCGTCCCACGGCTCGCCCAGCTCCACCGCCGGCAGCGGCCCCGCCGGTACCGGCACCGCGCTCAACGGCACCTCGAACTGCCACCCGCTGCCGCCCGCCGCCAGCCGGTGCCGCAAAACGACTGTCAATGGCAGCACGGCCTCCGCCTTGACCTAAACGACGACAAAACAGGGACTCCTGGCTGGGTTTTATGTATCTATATATATTATATATATACATATATAAATATATATGTGTACATAGGGAGAAAAAAAATTATACATACTTATTTTCTATTGATTGACCAGATTAATTTAAAATGCAAATAAGCCACATAAATGTGGTTGAATATTTTTAAATTTAATTTTTGTTTTGTTTTGTTTTGTTTTATATCTTCTTTTAACTTATGTAAGCTGCATGCCGGAGCTGGGAGCCACGCAGGCGCTGCCGCCTGCCTCGCTCGTTTCCTCTAACGCTTTTCGCTCTCCTCCCCATCCCTCTCCCCTTGGGCCTGCTCGGAGCGAGACGGGGCGTGAGCGGGGCCAACCGGCTGCACAGGTAAGGGCCGAGCACAGGTAAGGGCCAAGCACAGAAGCCAAAAACTGCCCTCCCCCTGCCAGCCATGCCGTGCCGTGCAGTGTTTTGCTTTTTTATGTTTATTTGGGCGTTTGGGTTTTTTTTTTTGGGGGGGGGCACCGGGTTTGATAACGTGGTGCCTGCGGCCGGCTGGGACCAGTGGTCCGTTTGTCGGCATCGAGCATCGCTTGCTGGCGTTGCCCCCCAGCTTTGCCTCGCTGTGCGCATTTCTGTTTCTTTTTCGCTTTCCCTGTGTGATCTCTGGACGCTGTTCCAGGCTCTGATCTAGCAAAGCCTCACACAGACGCTTCCCTTTATGCGCAGTAAGTAGGTTTGTTCTTTTTTATTTTTTTTATTTCCCTCCAGCTTAAAAAAATAATGCTTGCAACTTGGCAGTGAAGGGCCAGCCGTACCGGAGCAGGAGCACAAGCTCCACTGGATCTTGGTTTTCCTTTTGCAGGGGAGCGGCCGCCTCCCCGGGCAGCGCTGGGTGCCAGTGGCTCCAGGCACCACGGGGAAATTTTGGCCAAACTGTCGGGGGCTGCTTTGGCAGCGCTGGGTGGGTCTGCGGGGGACCCAGGGGCTTCAAATGCCGCTGCCCGGCCAGAGCCCGTGGTGGGTGCAGCACCCGGTCGGGGGGCGCGGGACCCCCCCCACTGCTCCGCTCACCTCCACAGCTTCAACTCCGCATTTCAGAGTATTTATTTTTGCTCCCGCCCTGTCCTTCCCACCCTCTCCTCCTGCCCCCACACTGGGTTTTTAAAAAAATAAAATAAAAAAAATAAGACTACAGTGCCTTTAGCCAGGAGGCTCCGGTGAGGGGCGAGCATGGGAAGGTGCTGCCGTGTTTCAGGCGGGAGCGGAGCAGCACCGGTGTCGCCGGCTGCCCGCGTGCTCCAGGGAAGGGACCAACTTTGTACATTGACAAAAAAAAGCACACGAGCCCCGGGGAGCGCAGACCCTGGGGGTTTCTCTCCCGCCCCTGCCAGGGAGGGAGACGAACCACAAAAAATAAGCAAGTGCCTGCAGCGCCCGGACAGACGGCACCCCACGGCCCGGCAGCGGCTGCGGCCGCCCGCAATGGCACGGTGAGAACCAAAGGAAAGCGGCACGGGAATTGTATAAACAGCCCGACTCCAAAGGTCAGGAAACGTGGGATGTTGTTATTGTATTTTTTAAATTTTTGTTATTACGATTCTTTTTGAAGTATCACACCCCCATCACGGACTCGGCAGCGGTGCCTTTGCTATCGCACAGCCCCGGGCTCCGCTGCACTCCGGGCACTGGGGATGGGGCCAGGGCAGGGTCCCGCGGGGCCCCTTTTGTTTCTCCCTTCCCCATCCCCGGGCTGGGGCTGGGCGAGGGGCTCGAAGCGTGTCAGGGGGGCTCCCACTGTCTCGACTTTGACCCCGCTCTTCTCCTTGTAAATAGGCCAAACCGGACGGAGGGAGGCAGCTGAGGGGCCTCGGTGTGCGGTTTGTGGGGGGCTCTCGGGGGGGGTTGTTTGGTTTTCTGTTTTTTCCTGTATGGTACAAACCAAATTGCTCTGTATGTTTGCATCCTGTACGACGTTTTAATGTCTTGTAATATATTCTGATATTCATATATCGTTATTGGTTAAACATTTGTATAACTATACACCTTTGTAAATGTAACAAGTGCTGCAGACTGTTGTTCCCTCGGTCCGCCCGCACAGACGCGGCTGCCGCGGTCCCTCCGGAGCCCTCCCTCCCGCATCCCGGTGGGCACCCCCAGCTCCCGCAGCGCAAAACCACTCCCGAAAGTCCCATTATCCAGCGGATTATTTTTTTCCCCAGCTGCTGCTGAGCCGTCGTCATCCCTGGCAGGGCCCCAGCGGGGCAGAAGGCAAAACCGCTGCCCCCGTGGCGGGCTCAGGGCGGTGTTCTGCAGCTGGTGGCAGCCCTCAGGGCTCCGTAATCGGGGTGAATTGGGGCCGGAGCTCAGCATCCCCTGCCCGCTCCCTCCGCTACGGGCAAGGGCCGAGCGTCCCAGTGGTCGCGAGCTCCCGTGGGCTCCGTGACCTCCATGGCTGCCGGGCACAGCCGCGTCAGGGCTGCGCGGAGAGCTGGGCGCCCTGCACGGCCTCGTCCTCGTGCGTGCCGTCGCAGTACGGGGGGCAGCGGGTGCGCTTGCACCCACAGAGCCAGGCCGTCTTGTCCTCCTCGACGGTGAAGCGCAGGGGCGAGANGCAGGGTGGGGGGGTTCGCCCCGGGCCCCCCCCAAGAGCTGCAGGCGGGTGGGGGGGCGGTTGTCCCTCCGCTCACCAAACGCGGGCTCCGCCGCTTCCCTGGAAATTCATCTTTTAAGCATCAAAGGTTTTTGGACTCCCCCCACCTCCCCTTTCCGTTTTTCAAACGTTTCACTCCTGGGGAGATTCAGCTTTTGTGACGGCTGAGATNGTACGGGGGGCAGCGGGTGCGCTTGCACCCACAGAGCCAGGCCGTCTTGTCCTCCTCGACGGTGAAGCGCAGGGGCGAGATCCCCGGGGCGGCTTTTTTGTGGGCGCCGTCGCAGAAGGGCTGCAAAGCAAACGGGGGGGAGGTCAAGGGGGGAGCTGGGGGGGCCCGGCTGGCCCGGGGGCTGCGCTGGTGCTCCCTGCTGGGTACGAAAAGGGGGGGGGTGAGCTGGTGCCCGGGGTCCGCTCGCTGCACGGCTTTCGGTGCACTCCGGTGGGCTCGGAGGGGCTGATGCCGTTTTGGNTGATTCAGCTCTGCACATGGCCGTCCGGCACCGGGAGCGCTCGGAGGCGAGCTGGCCCCACGGACAGGGTCCCAGCCCCCGGCCACCGCGTGCCCTGCCCTGCGTGGGGGGCGCCCAGCGTCAGCTCCCACCACCCCGGCTCCCCGGTGCGATGGGAGCAATGGTCTGACGCNCCCCTTCCCAGGCCCAGCGCGTCCCGCGGGGGCTGCGGTGCTGCGGGAGCCCCCCGAGGGCCACAGCGCCCCCCTGCCCCGGGGCTGGGGGTCCCCGTGGGGCCCGGCCCTGCCCCACCACCCGCTCCGTCCGCACCCCCGACCTGGCTCTTGCTGTGCCCGCAGGCGCACCAGCCGTACTTCTTCCCCGCCTTCAGCTCCACCGCGAACGGCTGCTTGGCGGCGATCGCCGGCGNGCACGCAGCGAGGGTCTGACGCAGGCAGCGAGCGCATCGCCCCGCAGAGCTGTTGAGCCCAGTGGCCGACCCAAGGCCATTTCATGGTCCTGAAGTGCCCCCTCCTCGCAGCCAGGGTCTTCCCCAGCGCTGCCGGCCCCGGGGCAGGGGTAGAAACCTCCCCTCCGGGCCACGACTCCCAAACCTTGAGCCCCAGGTTCTGTGCCTCAGCTCACGGCATTACTTGGAGACATCCAAACATCCACCTCTGCACATTTTTGACGGAGGAGGTTGTAAATTCTCCGTTTAATATCGCTGCGCAGCCCAGCTGTGGGCCACGGGTTGGGCTTTCCGGATTACCCGTGGTCTGCAAGTCGTTTGGGAGCTGCTGCGCGCGAGCAACCTCGCTCCTCCGTGGCACACGCAGCACCGCTGAGCGTCGGCGCCTGTCCAGGAACACTGAGAAAACGACCAGACACGGAAGCGGATCTTTTTACCCCACTTTATTTTTTTTAAAACATTCTTTTAATAAAAAGAACAAGGACAGTGACAATTTCTCAGCCCTGCACATACGTTAACGATACAAAGATGTTATCTGCGTTACACACAGCGGAGAGAAAATCAGGCTCGCTGACTCCCTTTCCCGCAGAAGACAGAAGAAGCGTAGACGGGAGCAGTCGTCTAAGNACACGCAGCACCGCTGAGCGTCGGCGCCTGTCCAGGAACACTGAGAAAACGACCAGACACGGAAGCGGATCTTTTTACCCCACTTTATTTTTTTTAAAACATTCTTTTAATAAAAAGAACAAGGACAGTGACAATTTCTCAGCCCTGCACATACGTTAACGATACAAAGATGTTATCTGCGTTACACACAGCGGAGAGAAAATCAGGCTCGCTGACTCCCTTTCCCGCAGAAGACAGAAGAAGCGTAGACGGGAGCAGTCGTCTAAGAGATCCCGCTGCCCTTAGCACTTGGATTGGGTTTTGTCCTTAGGAAGAAATTAAAACAGAAAGCGTCCTCCCCTTGGGCCTCCTGCAGCGAGCGCAGACGCCGCCGACGCGCGGCAGTTGTACAAATACGTAAGTACGTACGTGCGTTCCTGGCTAGAAATCTGGCCATGTAGTTCTCAAATAAAAATGTTTTTGTAAGAAAAAACAAAGACCCATGAAACAACCATACAAACATCTGCTTATTTGTTTATGCTCTTGTATTTGCAACTCGCGGCCGCGCGCCCCGCTCTCTTCTCGTTCTCATCCCTTTTCCATGGGCCCCTTTGGCCCACTCCAGGCTGGCTGGGCTGTGGGCAGCCCTCCTAACCCTGAGAATGCGCTTAAATCATCTGAAATCCAGGCTGCGCGCGTGGGCAGGGGCTGTCCTGACCAGGGACGGACCTCTGCCTCTCCCCCGCTTCCCTCAGCAGCAGAACCAAGCAGGCACACGGGGCAGGAACCCCCCCCGGGATGCGTCTGCAGCCCATCATTCACTTCTGCAAGCAGTGGTTGATCAAACCGCCTTGCAGCGGCTGCATCCACGGCCTCAGCGGAGGCTCCCTACAGCCCAGGCAGGTGCTAAAACTTTGCATTTGCTGCTTAAATGAAAAATACAAACCAGGCCCCGGAGGGGTTTTCTGCCCTTCGCCCTCCAGCTGTGATCTCACACGTAATGTGGAGCGCGGTCACGGGTCGGCACTGATGACTTTTCAAAGTTAAAATGATAATCGTTAACAGAGTTTTTCCATTTTTCTACTTCACTATTTGTAGCACAAACCAACTTCTCCACGTTGTGATGAATTTTGCAGTATCAGTTAACGCCCCCCCACGAAGCTCCTCTCCCTCCATCAGGCCAGCTGCTACTCCAGTTTGGGGCCGTGGGTTTTGGGGCGGGGAGCTGCGAGCCCATCCAGGCACAGCGGTTCCACCGCAGTCACCGGGGAGGGAAGGGATAAATGGGGGNTCCCAGCCCTGCACCCCGCCTGTCCACTGCAGCGATGCCCCACGGTCGGCGTCCTGGGGCAGGCAGCAGCAGGTTCGGTTTCTGTGCCGAGGATCCTCGTGCAAAACCCACAGAGCGGAAGGAAAGGCTCCACCTGCCCTTGCTGCCCCCCAGCAGCAGTTGCCCTGATNCCTCCCTCTGAGCACAACCTCGCCAAGGGTCTCACCAGCAAAAAAAAACCCCAAACCCTTTCCCTGTAGCGCTGCTGCTCCCAGCCCTGCACCCCGCCTGTCCACTGCAGCGATGCCCCACGGTCGGCGTCCTGGGGCAGGCAGCAGCAGGTTCGGTTTCTGTGCCGAGGATCCTCGTGCAAAACCCACAGAGCGGAAGGAAAGGCTCCACCTGCCCTTGCTGCCCCCCAGCAGCAGTTGCCCTGATGGGCATGGAGCGTCACCGCCGGAGCTGGGCTGTGCCCATTACACGCCGCTATGAAGACGGGAAGGGCTGGCAGCCGCACAGCGTACAAGGTCCATCTCTGCACCCCGTGCTCCTCAGAAGCTTCCCCGCAGGACTGAAGCCACACAGGACGCCCAGGAGCCCACGCTTCCCACTGGTGGGTACCACAGTGCTGCGGTCCCGTTCCCGGGCAGCGGAGGGAAGAACGAAGCACAGGAGCTCTGGCTCCCGAGCACATCGGTCCTCTCTGCGCCTCTGCTTCCCGTTCTGGAAAACGGGAGAGAGGACACCTCTGAATCACAGTTTCAGACCTGCTGCTGCAAAGTTACTATTAAAATTATTGCTACTTCACCCTTTCCTGCAAAGGTGACATCCACAGCCTTTATGACAGCTCCATTTCATGGACTGAGCGCACAACGGAGAGGCACCAGGGACCCATTCAGCTCCCTGCCTCAAGGCTGGTTTGATCACAGGCACCTGATTATTTTTACTTATGTGGGTTTAAGAAACCGCACAGCACAGCATATACCAAGGGCAACGGTAAATAATGGAGCAGCGTGAGCTGCCAGCTCTGACGGACCAGCTGGGCTGGAAGGGAGCCCTTGAAAAACCACTTTGGGTGCAGGGCTGCCTGCTCGGCCCCATCGGGCTGGAACCTGGCAGATGACACCGGTGTCCTCAACGGCAAACACAAAGCAGAGCAAAGCCCTTATCACCGTCTGGATGGGGTGATGTGTGCGCTGGAGGGGGTGTACAAACAAACCAGGCTTTCACTTGAAAGGTTTCTGGAGTGACTGGCGGTGCTGCTGCGTACAGCTGGCGCCGACACAAGCTGTGGCCGCGCTGTCCTTCGGAGCAGGCTCGGGGACAGGCAGGACACTTCAGAGCAAGGGATGGACTCGCACGGAGCAGAGAAGCCCCCAGGCACATGTCCCTTTCCACAGCAGAAAAGCTTTTGTGCCCTGGAGCCAATGTGCCCGTGATGCCAAACTACTGCCGTGGGTCTGAGTGCCCGAGGGACCTGCTCCACCCCACCGCGGGCTGGATCCCGCTCCCTTCAGACGTATCGGTCACCTCTCGCCCCGCCAACTAGCCTGAACATTTTGCCCCAAAGAGAATGACACCATCTGCTTGGTATGTCTCCTCTGGAGTCTTCTACGGAGCACGTGAGAAGACCTCATCTCTGTCTCTATTGTCTTTGGTACAGAGCCAAGGGGCTTGAGCCATCTGCATCCATGCAGCCTGCAGGGACGGTGCCGGAGCCTGAACCAGCCCCGTCCCGCTGGGGCAGCCGGCTTGCGGCTAAAGTCCACGTGCCATCCTGGAAGCAGAGAGAAAACCAGGGGTTTGCAGAGGGCAGCGGGCGCCCGGGCCGAGGGAGCCCCTGTTCATCCAAGAGCTGCGTCCAGGGGACGCTGGTGACCGGCTGGGAGAGACCCGGGGCGCAGCATGCGGGGTCTAAGGCGTGTGGAAGAGAGGGGCTCTGCGCAGGGTGGCTCGGGCAGCCGTGTTCCATGCACCTGTTACAGAGGTCTTTCTCCCATTATCCTGGTCCAAGAAGATGCCGTGACCCGATCATCGGGCACAAACCCACTGAACATTGCTCAGCACCTTCCCGACCTGCCTCTCCAGTCTCCATCCATGCAAAACAGGAACAGAAATGCTACCGCGAGCCAAGCAGTGGAAAGAGGAGAACCATGCCAGGAACAAGCCAATGTAACTCTGCGGAAATATTCAGCTTTTTTTTCATCTTTCAGGGCTCCAAGAAACACAGCAGAACTGGATCTATGAGCCCCGTGCTCCAGAGGCATCCCCCGCGCCTCCCTCCCAGCCCGCGCCCCGGCACCAACCACTCACGGGCACACAAGAGGCTTTGCAGCTGCCGGCTGCTGCTGAGAGCAACCGAGTCCTCAGAGCCAGGCGCCAAACCTCCTTTTCCCTTCGAAAAACCGCTGAAAGTTCCCTACGACGACTCAGAGCACTTGATGACCCAACTCTGCAAGCCCAGCCTTTGCACGCCAAACTCCGCTTCCTCCGGACGGCCCTTCAAATGACCAAAACCACTCTTAAAGATAGAACTATCAGCTCCGGTGGCTCCGGTTCACTCCGCGCTCCGTTCCTGGCAGCTCTCGGGCTGGCTGCAGAAGGGTGGGCAAAATCTTTGGCTTCCAATTTCCCCTCCCCACCCTGGTGGCAATGCTGATGCGGGTCGATAAGGGAGAGAAAAGCCCTCTGGAAGAATCGGGTGCTGGGGGAGAACTTCTCCTGAGCCTTTTAAAGGAGCCCTGTGAACCCAGAGGGCAAGCAGGGTCTACCTCGCCGGTGGGGTACACGTGGCTGCGGGAAAACAAAAGGTCAGTAAAACCAGCATCGGATTTAAAAGCAGGAGGAGCAGGCAGAACCATGGAGCCTGCGGGCTCCGAGACAGAAAAGCATGCAGCATTGAAGCACGACCCATCGGAGCGCCAAGATCTAAGAGCTGAGCGCTGGAGCCGGTTTTCTCAAGAGCAGGACGTGTCTCCCAACGGTATTTTGAAGAGACCTCATGCCCCAGCCACGCAGCGCTGTTTGGGGGAAAACCAGCACAAAGCAGAAACAGCACGAGCCCTTCCCGTTGGCGCTTCGGAGGAACAAACTCCGGGGAGAGGGGAGGACTGAGGAGCCCGTGGGAAAGCCTACAGGGTCAGCGACTCTGCTTTTGGGGGTCTCTGCTGAGGAGCACGGGCTAGCAGTGGTCTTTGGGGGGGGGCTTTTTGTGAACGAACAACCAGCTGCTCCTCCCTCGCCCTGGCCTCCCTTCACTCCCGAGGTGCAAAGCCCGGAAGGCGCCCGGCTGAGCACCCTCCCCGGGCCGCGCTGCCGCCTCCTCGAGAGCATCGCCTGCCCACGACAGCGCCAAGCGCGCAGCCACGCGCGCCACGGACAACAGGACCTCAGCACAGACACACGAGGTTAAGCCCACAGCCCCTCTTCTTATGTCAATTTTGAACCCCCAGCTGTTATTAAAAAAGTCTTTGATATTAATATTAATATTATTTATTATAATAAAGAACAGTCAAGCAGCGTGAAAAAAATATATCTTAGCTACATTACCTTAAATTGCCAAAAATATACACATTTTTCTCTTTTATTTAATAAAAAAACCCAAATCAAAACAAAAAAAGACACATGCAACATACTAAATGAGACGACAGCATCAAAACGGGTAAAGAAACGTACCCCAGTGCAACTGAAACACAGATAATCTTTAGCTTTTTTTTTTTTTTAATTTCCCCTGCTCTCCCTTTTTTTCACAGGGACACAAGCGTTTGACGTCGACCTCCCAGCAGTGTCCCCTTCTCCTCCCCTCAATCTGCCAAAGGGACCTTTGGCTCCGGGACAGGTTGAGGTGATGGGACAAGGAGTGCGCTTCAANTTTCACAGGGACATAAGCGTTTGACGTCGACCTCCCAGCAGTGTCCCCTTCTCCTCCCCTCAATCTGCCAAAGGGACCTTTGGCTCCGGGACAGGTTGAGGTGATGGGACAAGGAGTGCGCTTCAAAGGGACCGGGCGCCTTTGGAAGATGGCAGAGAAACATGGAAGTGCTATTACGTCTCTTCCCCTACTCGTCCTCCCCAGCCTCGTCCATCCCTGCTCCAGAGAGCCCCGGCGAGCACAGGGGCTTCGTACTCAAACCACCGGCACCACCAAAAGCGCATGGCGCGGCCAGCACGGAGCACGGGGATGCTGCGTACCTCAGCCCTCCCTACTTTTAACAGCGATCCCACCTGCAAAACCAGTTCCTGGAACTCAGTCCCCAGTTTCCAACCTCTTCCGATGCGCAGGCTCCCAGGTATTTTCCCAGCAGCGCTGCGGAGCCCCGTACAGCACGTTTCAGCCTCCCATTAAGTACCGCTCACCGACCCCCTGCAAGTTTCCTGTTGCCGCCCAGGGATTTGGGCACCAAACCCCTGACCAGAACAAGGATTTCGTTTCCCTGGGAGACCACGCGTGCAGTACCACGGCTCGCTACGCAAGGCATAGATGCCGACTGGCCTGCTCGCCTTCCCACCCCCTCTCTTCCTCGTCCTGGCTTGTTTCTAATTCCAGGGTGTGAAACGTGGTTAAATTTTGGAAAAATTTGACCAGGTCTGGGCACGATGTCAGGCCCTCGCAGTTAGCAATTGGTCTGAAGGCCATGCTTATGGTCAGCAGGACAGCAGAACAGGTGGCAACGTAAATTTGGGACCTTAAGAGTAAAAAAAGTAAAACATAAAATAAAAATCAACCCCCAGATGAATGCAGCCGGGCAAGCAGCAGGCAGAGAGCGCGTGCGCATTCAACAGCCACCGTTTCACCCCTCACGCTTCTGTCCCATCATCTTGCTGACCCAAACAGGCGCTAAGGAACGTCTGCTCCCAAATCCCACGGACCTGTCCCTTGCCAAAGGCTGGCAGGCGCAGCCGTCGCGCGCACAAACGGGGCTCTGCAGGGCTGGGCTAGGCATGGCAGCCCGGGAGCAGCCGTTCCGTGTGCTGCTTGCGAGCCCAAGACTCGTCACGCGTGGAGAGGGCAGCGAGGCCGGAGCCACGCCGCAGAAAGGGATCGTGCAGTGAGCAGAGGGGCTCTGCATCGGGGCCGTTTGGGGGGCACCTCTGCTTGCCGAGGGGAGGGGGGACAACACAGCTGGCGGGGCGGGGGAAAAATTAAAAGGAATAAAAAAAAGTGCAAGCACGCAATTGTGCCAGAGCCATGTCGGGGACACGGAGCCAAAAATCAAGAGTCAAACCGTTTGCAACCGGAAGATCTCGTGCGCATTCTGTGAGCAGCAGGCGGGTGGAAGGCGGCACGGCTCGGCCCCTGCCCTGGCCCGGGACAGGGAACGCGGCAGCGACAGCCACGGTCCGGCGCTCCTCTCCACGTCGGTGCTGCAGAGACCCCAAGGAAGGCAGACTTCTTTTTTCTCCCCCTGCATTTTCACTTTTAGCTGCCATCTCCACCTTTCCAATAGCTTCTTAACCTTGTTAAAACATTAGCTTTTCTTTATAAAAAAAATTATATATATAATATATATATATTTCTGAGCAGACAGCAGTGTTCTGCCCAGTTCACAGAACTGGAGGCTGAGATCAGAAAGGGGTTTTTTTCTCTCCTTTTAGCCTTGTTCAACCATTGTGGTGACAATCTTCCAAACAAACAAAAAAGAAATAAAATAAAATAAAAAGGAAGAAAGGTATTTAGCAGATCAGTTTCGCCTATAACAAGCTTTTCTAGTACTATCAGCACAGACCCACTGCTGACAAATTTGAATAGTGCAAACTAGTTAGGGGCAGTGGGAATGTGCTGAAAATATCCGTCAAGGTCTGACAACTATTTTTTTCCTTTTTTCCTTGTTTTTTTTTTTTTTTAAGACCCTCAGAGCTTCTATTAGCTGGAGTCTTCGCGCCTGCCGCCAGGAGCTCTGGATTTACCCAGGGGATGAGGAAAAGAAGGGGCATTTGTACGTTTGACGTAGATGTTCCCCTTCCCCCCAAGCTGCCCCACCTGTCCTTCAATCAATCCATCACATCCGAGCTCAGAGGAAGCCGATTTCTTTGCTGAGGTTTGGTTCCAGGCTGCAAGACGGAGTTAAGGTCAAAAGGTGGAGAACGACGAAGGGTCCGATGTCCTGGCTGAGGACACTGCTTTGTCCCATTGCTTGGAGATCCCTTTTCTCAAGCGCCCAAGACCAGTGGAAGAACGTGGTTTTGCCAGACTGGAGTGACTTGTGGTGGGTAAGAAAGAACAGGTACCGCATTTGGGACTCTCTCTTCTCCACACGTTTCGATCTCCCAGCTTACGCCTGGGAAACAACTGCCAGGTTCAAATGCACCTTCTGAAGTTGGCTACGACACAGGTAATACTGCCTACAGCCCCTTTTTGCAAGCTGAAATTTTAGCCTTTGGAAATCTTGGAAGGAAAGAGTGAGAGATGGCACAAGGAGGACGAGTGTGCTTTTCACGTGAGAAGCACAGCACCGAACCGGCAGCAGCTGGCAGAGCAGACGCAGCAGTGTCCTTCAAAGAAGCAGGTGGCTTTCACCTCCTCCCCAAAGCACCAGTCCTTACCCATCGCTCCGCCGCTCGTGCCTTTTCAGGCTGAGTTTGGATCCAGCTGAGGTGTTGGGGCTTCATCCGATGGCTATAGAGAGAAGAGCATCCTAAGAGCCCAGCAGATGAAAAGCAGGTGAGAATTCTCAGCTAAAGGACGACTTCTTATCCTCCCCATCTGGGCGAAGCAGACCACGTAGGCGCTGCCACCACGTCCCGCTTCCCCAGCTGCGTCGCATCCAGCGCTACCTCCGCGGGCACTACCCGATTCCTCTGCGCTGTGCAGAAAGGAGTGCTCAGCAGAGCGGCCTCCCTCCACCAAGGTCTTGGCCAAGGATGCTCGACGGTCTCCAGTGCCTCGGCCTGGGGGGCTATGCACACATGAACACATGCTTGCACGCACGGCAGGGAGGAGACTGGCAGGCATCTGGTGTTAACTCACTCCTCCACTCCGCGTGGAAACACAGCTTCACTTTGAGCATGTGTGGCACGGACTAGGGCGGCAGGCAGCACCCCCACCTTCGCTCCTCCCGATACCAGGGCTCGGTCAGAGGCGTGCTGTCTTCCAAAGCACCTCTTGGCATTGCCCAGTGGCAGGAAATGCTTCTTGGAAGCCTTGTGCTCATTGCTCTAACAGTATCAAAGTTGACTCTGGAAAGCCACATTCCCCTGGCTGAGAGGAGTTGGCTGCTGGTTTGTTCGGGCTGAGGGGGGAGCTTAGCCCTTGTCCTGGGTAAGAGGAGCTCCCTTTTCATTCATGCTCTTTAAAAAACAAACAGAAAAAGAGACGCAGAGGAGACAGGTATCAGTACCGGACGGGCAGCGACACGAGGGGGCAGAAGCAGAGAGCCCTGCTGTGCTGCGGACCTGGCCCTGCTCACCACAACCTCTCAGGCTCCTCCGAGATCAACAGAGACGTGGGAGCCCCCAGGTTTCCCTTCTGCCCAATTCAGGCTGAATTGGCCCCTCGACCCTGGCCTTTGGCTCCTAAATGTTTCCAACCAGGGCTGGACCTTCTGGGTACAGGTACGGGACAGGGGAGGGACGGAGGAAAGACTACAGTATCACACCATCAGCCCCTAGACCCCGGTGTTCCAGTACAAGGCTGCTTTACAGAGGGGCTGTAAACCTCTCCTCTCGGGTGCAAGATTCCTTCTAAACCCTGGCTTTCAACATGCAGNCGTTTCCAACCAGGGCTGGACCTTCTGGATGCAGGTATGGGCCAGGGGAGGGACGGAGGAGAGACTACAGTATCACACCATCAGCCCCTAGACCCCGGTGTTCCAGTACAAGGCTGCTTTACAGAGGGGCTGTAAACCTCTCCTCTCGGGTGCAAGATTCCTTCTAAACCCTGGCTTTCAACATGCAGTCACCTTCATATTTCATCACGAGGCTCCAACAGGGCCGCAGCACTGCCAGGGGCACATTGTCCCATCCAAGTCTTAGGGTTAACAGACACAAATCTACGGCCTGTCTCAGCCTTGCTTCGGCAGCAGGTCTGGCATGTGTCTGCACGCACGCATCGAAAGGCACCTCGGGAGCCTCTGTGCCTACCCACGACCCTGTCTGGGCCCTACAGAAGTCCTTGGAGGGAGGACGAGGACGTGACACTGGCTAGTCAGGGATGCAGCAAAACCAGTGGAGCATTCTGGCTCTGTCGCCTACGCGGTGCCCTTGCTCCCTCAAGTTAACTGCAGCGCAGACTGTCTCTCCCCAGGTCTGTACAGCGCCTAGCACCATGAGCTCAGTGGGGTTAGGGTAGTGCTAGCAGCATACGCACCGTTCCTTTTGGGGTGTTGCCATCAGCCTGCAGGTTGAGAAATGGGTTAGTCTGTGCCGTAAGGACGGGTGGGATGCCTGTCCCCGAAGCCAGGAGGCTGCTCCCAGGAGCGCTGAGCGGTGGGGTGGCCTGGGGAGCCAGGAGGGCATTGCTAGGGTTGAGCTGCTGGGGAGAGAGGGAGGCCATGAGAGAGCTGCTGCTGGGGGGCGGCTGAGGGGCCGAGGTCATCAGGGCGCTGGTGCTGGAGTGCAGGGGGGCGGAGGTGGCTGCCAGGAGGCTGGTCATGGACAGCTGGGACGAGCTGGTCATCTGCAGCCGCTGCAGCTCCCTCTTCTGCTGGATTTGCTGCATCATCTGGAACACCAGGGCCTGCTGCTCCTGCACGGAAGGGTGAGCGGGACAAGTCAAAGGAGGGACAAAGGGCTCAGGAAGAGGTGAGGCCTAACACAAGGAGCCAGGAGCCACACTGACACACTCCATCCCAGGCGATGCTACTGGGGACCAGCAGAAAGTCCCCTTAATCACCTCTCTATAGGTGGAGAGAAGAAAAGTCTGTCTTGTGTTAACAGCCTCTGCTTATGACCTTTCCAATGCTGTTGTTCCCCAAAGCGTAGCTAACCCTCCCTCAGACACCTGCAGGCACACACAAATCTACTTGGCTCTTTCTAATCAGTCGATCCATGGATTTTACGTCTGTAACATTCACTATCCTGAATTTCTGGACTGGCTGCTAATTTCCTTCCCCAGGCCGTCCCGCTTTGCAGCTCAGCCCTGACCCACAGGGCCACTGGGGTAGGTGGGCCGGACCCGGTGCTGAGGCGGTACAAGGGCCATGGCTCACCTGCGAGGGCCACGGCTCACCTGCACCCAGAGGGATGCCCTCGAATCCAACCAAATGCAGAAATCACTATAGCAACCATCGACCAATGCGGCAGGCTGAGAGCTGACATTGTTCCTGTACCCACGGGGATGCAGCTGATGACACAGTGACATCAGCTGCTGTAAAGAGAAGCCCTTTGAAATTTGCTTTTCCCGGGTTATAAATAGCCTGACCCAGAAATCTATCCAAAGCAACGGGCCAAGTTCATGGGAGATATAAATGAGCCCAGCTTCATTGACGGGAACTGTTAACACTCCTGTGCAACTCCACTGCAGGGGAGGGACACCACAGAGGTTGCTGCAGGGCAAGCGAATGCGGTTCTTACACCCTCAGGGGCTTCTTTACCATCTAGCCGTACTCCCATGACAGCCTGGGATGGGGCTGCTGTTTTACCTGAGAGGATGCAGGCAGAGAGCCAAGATCCTCAGAACAGCTGCCTGATCGTTCTTCTGACCCCAAAGTCCTCAGCCACTTACACCGTCCCCCAGCACCTCNTGCAGGGCAAGCTAATGCGGTTCTTACACCCTCAGGGGCTTCTTTACCATCTAGCCGTACTCCCATGACAGCCTGGGATGGGGCTGCTGTTTTACCTGAGAGGATGCAGGCAGAGAGCCAAGATCCTCAGAACAGCTGCCTGATCGTTCTTCTGACCCCAAAGTCCTCAGCCACTTACACCGTCCCCCAGCACCTCCAGTTCTGTGTGTCAATGTGCACAGACACGGCTCACCCGCCTCAGGACTGAGCAGTCTGGTGCTTATCTCTTTCTAAACTCAAGTAGTGCCCTCAAGCAAGTTCCTTTTCTGTGGGCCTCAGCACATCTGCAAGCCCAGAGACCAGAGTGCTCCTGGCAGCAGGAGCAGACACGATTTGCATTCAAAGATGGCTGGAGGAGGTAACAGCACTCCTCATTTTACAGTGGCTTAGCCTTACCACGTTCTCACACCCTGAGGATGTGGGAAACTCAGATTATTTTCCTCCGTAAGAAAAAGTTCAAATCCCCATCTCCCTCCCTCCAGGAGGTGCCGCACCTTCCTGTCTAAAGCTTTTCCCCTCACTCTACCCACAGCAGCCTGGAGCCAAGGAAAAGGCAAATGACTCTGCAGCCCTGCGGGCAGGAGATTGAGGTGAGGGAGGGAGCCCTAAATTTCGCTCTCTGCTCCGAGGCTTTCCCATTAAACGGCTCATCAGATAAAAGGTGCCAGCAGGCCCACTTACCGGATTAAGCGGCTGGGAAGTCAGGAGCTGCTGAAGCTGCTGGAGCTGCTGTTCGTGTTGGTGCAAGACGTGCCGCTGCTGCTCTGTCAGGGGACTCAGGCCGGGCATGCTGCAAGGGAAGCAGGGCAGCGAACATAAGCGCAGCACGTCTTGGTCCGGCACATGTAGGGCCTCCCCTCCCTCCCAGTGCTAAGCTTCTGCTGGAGAGGGCAGGGCTGTCCCCGCGAGCTCCCCATCCTCACCTGCTCAGGCTGGTGGAGAGCTGCAAGGTCGGAGGCCCGCTCGCCTGCGTCAGCGCGCTCGGAGGCTGGGCGGCCTGAGCTCCGTTCAGATTCCCCAGGATCCCGTTGATGGGCATCTGCTGGCCTCCTGCCAGGGTCCCCATCAGGCCGTCCACCATGGGCACCGTGGAGAGGCTGTGGCTGGCAGTGGTGCCTCCCCCCAGCCCGCTGCCTGCCACCCTGGCCAGGCCATTCACCTGCTGCACCCCGGGCAGGGGTAGCGAGGCAGGACTCTGCTGCAGCATGGGCAGGGGCGGAGGGGTGCTGTGGAAGGACAGGGAAGAGCTGCTCCTGCTGGGGCAACCTGAATGAGGGTCCTGGGGGAGAAACGGATATAAGAGCATCGGACTGGGGCAGCTTGTGAAAGGTCAGCTCAGCTCCAGGGGTGCTCTGGGCAGGAGCTGGAGGTGGGAAGGGGGGCTGTGAGTGCAAGCGCAGGTGTGTGCTCAGAGGGTCCCAGAACTCAGACATGCTTTGCTGGATCTCTAGAACTGCGGTCAGAATAACCTAGAAGCACTCTCACCTCATGCTCCCAGCCTCAGCTATTCTACTCAGACGCTCAGCACTGAGAAGAGCTGAAGAACGGGCACTCCAGAGAAAGAAACCTGACTTCTGGGCCTGGACTCCAAGCCTTCACAAGCTCGCTATCAAGTTGGAGTACTGGGACTGCACTGCTCTGTTCCCTCCCCGAGTCCCTTCCCCAGCTGGCTGGCGGTGGCCAGCGTACCTCAGAGGAAGTGGAGAGCGAGTTCTCGATCCCAAAGCTGTTCTTGCAGGGGGGGCTCTTGCTGATGCTCAAGGAATCGTTGTTGCAGACTGTAAGGAGGAAAGAAGTGAGGATGCAGAGTCAGGGGTGGAGCCTGACGTTGCCACAGAAATAGCAAGGGACAGTGCATACTGCCAGTGGCTACAGAGAGAGAAATGGGTCAGATCCTCCCCACCGTGACTCCCTCCTGCCCACCCCAGAGCACCACTGCGAAAGGGCACAGGGGCTCCTCACCGTTGGGAGGCAGGATGTACTGGGCCTGGCTGCCTGGGCCGTTGCTGCTGGTCACCACGGGGAAAGGGACAGAGAGCTGGACGTTGAGGAGCTGCAAACGCTCCTTCTTGGCCGTCAGCGTCATGATCTGCTCCTGGAGCCGCTGGTTCTCCTTCTGCAGCGAGTGCAGGGCTTTGAGCATTTCTACAACTGCAGGGAACGGAAGGGGGGACCGGGGGACAGGGTCAGGGGAAGAGAATGGGAGACAGAGGGAAGAGGAGAAGGGGATCCACAGGAGGTAACACAGTTAGACCACGCTGCGGGAGGAGACTGGCCCCAGCCCTCAGTCCCACTGCCAGCTACTCCCCCACGGCACAGACTAGCGCTTTGTCCCCCACCGGCTCCTTTGCCTGCGGGCAAAATCCCAGCTGGCTCCCGCACAAACTCGCACAAGGCCCTCTCCTCCCACAGCCCGTGTCCCGACCGACTCACTGTTCACGCCGGCTTCCCCGTTGCCCTGCTTCTCCAGGAGCTGCTCGATGTTTGGGGTGGCCTGGGGCACATTCTCCAGCTGCCCGCTGCTGCTACAGGACACTGTCTGGTCGAAGAGGGTCGGCAGGCTGCTGATGGGGGACCTGGGGAAGGGTTGGGGAGCTGTCAGAGGCGCTGCCCCAGCCTGGACGCGCTCTCCTCCGCTCCCTTCTCCCCACATCCCTTCCGCCTCACGCTGCCAGCGGCCGCGTCCCTCCTCCGCCTCAACTCAGGAGCAGCGCCCTCCGTCCCTCGCAGCCCCGGCTGGCACCGGGAGAGCAAACCTGCC
>VZSC01005453.1:108571-146372 GCA_013398225.1 Steatornis caripensis
GGCCGCAGGGAGCCTGGGGGCAGCCGCCCTGGTCCCCGGCCCCGGTCCCCGGCCCCAGCCCCGCTCCCTCCCCGGCTGCCGGAACCGCAGGGCTGGGCAGAAAGCAGCCGCTCCGTTAGCTGTAGAGCTGCGGGAGGCAGTGGGGGACAGACGTGCTNCTCCCCCTGCTGTGTCATCCCGCGGCCGCCCCCGAGGGACACTCACATGGATGACAGACTCTCCTGGGGCGACGTCCCTCGGCAGCCAAAACTGCAGTCTTCCAGGTCGGGCTCTGGGGGGGGGGTGGGGGGTGGAGATTCCTTCTAAACCCTGGCTTTCAACATGCAGTCACCTTCATATTTCATCACGAGGCTCCAACAGGGCCGCAGCACTGCCAGGGGCACATTGTCCCATCCAAGTCTTAGGGTTAACAGACACAAATCTACGGCCTGTCTCAGCCTTGCTTCGGCAGCAGGTCTGGCATGTGTCTGCACGCACGCATCGAAAGGCACCTCNTTGCTGTGCTGAGCTGAGCCCGCGAGGATGGATCGGTCCCTGTGCAAAGCCCCCTCTGCCTCCAGGATCCTTTCCCAAAACCCAGCTGGGGTCCTCCAAAGTTTCCAGATGCTCAGCTCCTTTCTTAAATCAGCACTTTAGTGTCCAGAAGCTAGCCCCATACCCATCCCTCTGTCCCTGGGACACCGGGCAGGATATCTCCCACCCAAAGAGTGATCCACAAGCGAAGAATATTTATCCGCCATTTCCTTTCCATCCCCAGAGCCTGCCAGCCCGCCAACACGCATTCCCCTCGCCCTGGGACGCGTCAGATGTTGTGACTACAGCCCGCACCAGCTGGCTGACTTGCTCCTCCTCTTCTTCACACCATAAGAGACATTTCTTATGTGCCAGAATCCAGGAAGTCTCCTGCAGGGAACACTGATTTACAGTGTAATGCCCCGAGCAGGGCATTAGTTACTGGCAGTACTTTCGGCTGCTGAGAACACGCAAACGCAGCTGTTGTTCAGCAGCTCTTACAGACAGGTACGAGCAGGCTCCTCGCTCCTTCATCCCCACGGGAATCAACTACAAGCGGTCCACCCTCCTGGGGAGAAGCCACTGCTTTCTGGAGGCGACCGGCAGCTGCCAGTCAACAGCAGCCTCCCAGCACAAGACACCATGTGAAGACAAGCCTTGATTTCAGGGACACCGCAAGGCATGTGAACTTCCTGATTTCTCCAACCCAGGATCAGCTNCCTCCCGGGGAGAAGCCACTGCTTTCTGGAGGCGACCGGCAGCTGCCAGTCAACAGCAGCCTCCCAGCACAAGACACCATGTGAAGACAAGCCTTGATTTCAGGGACACCGCAAGGCATGTGAACTTCCTGATTTCTCCAACCCAGGATCAGCTACCCGTCTAGCCACACTACAGCAGTGCTCCTCAGGATTGTTTCCGCCCGATGACCACCTCAACCCTTTGAAAAATACCCACAGCCCACCACGTGCAATTTTGCCGCGAGGGTTTTAACTTGCAACCAAATAAACATTCAACTAAGGTCCGACTGCCTGCGTGTTACGGTCGCTGCAGCCCAGGGAGGTTGAGCGCATATATACGATTCCGGTTTTCCGAAACAGTACCAGGCTCCATATTCAATTATCTCCTGACCAACACCACCCCGTTGTCTACGGAACGGGGAGATGACTGAGTTACCGCACACAGAAGCGCTTTCCAAGGCAGCAAGCATGAAAAAGAAGCTTGAAGACAACCAGAGAAGATAAATACATTTGGCCCGTCATCATAATGAGGCAGGATCCAGGACAAGCCGTGGGAGGAAGAACTAGACAGTAGCTAAGGGAGTGGGAAGATAAGCATCAGACTTTTTGTACTGCCAAAGGCACCCTGGAATCAACCCGCATCAGTGATAGCAGCTTCTCAGTTCCCCCATCTGTAAGACAGGGTAACACCATTTCCCTACATCACACTAAAATGGTGAAGAGCTCAAATATTACTGCAGTGAAAGCTACGTCTCCATGGGATCCGTCTACACAGACACTCTCAGGAACGGTAATCTGAATTAAAGACAAGGCAGGGTTACTTAAAACTTGACAACCACCCTGCTAACGACTTTGGACTTCGGTTTAAAGCAGTTGCCACACTGCTAAGTGAAAATGGCCCCATGCAGGAGGTTTAATGCATGTTAATTAATCCCCCTGGGAAAAAAAAAAGTGAATTTGGCTTAACACCCTCTGGGCCACTAGGGCCAGCAGGAGGAGATAGTGATGGACAAACCTTAAATGTGACAAAAAACCAGGAGCTGTTCTGAAGGCTGCCTGGAACTGGAAAAAACACGTCCTGAAGCTCGTAAGATCTCAGTCAAACAAAAAAAAAAGCAATCTTGGAAATGGAAATTAAGGATCAGGCTTTGTTTGAGCACTTCGTATGTTGGATTTTGCCTACATGATTCATTCATTAGTAGCTGCAGGGCTGGAACAGAACCCAGACTGCCAAGCCTCTGTGTTGTGCCTGCACCACAGGGCTATTCCTGACAGTTGACTCGCTTCCTTCTCCTGTCAGCACCTTGCCAAAATAACAGCAAAGGGGAAGCGGCAGTGGGTCATCCCTCTTGTCGATTGCCGTGGGGGAAGAATAATTCGTTGAATCATCCCACTCTTTCCCTAATTCCAGGTGACTGGATCACTCCTGACTCACAGCTCCCGTGCAATGGCCCTGACTCTCACCGGGGCCAGCTGTGCAGTTCCCTTCCCGTTGCACTCAAGCAGACGCACGCTGCCGGCGGGGGCACACAGACAAAATGCTGCCAGTGACACATGGGGAGACAGACAGGCACCTTCCATGGGCTTGCAAAGGTCATAAGTAAGCATACACGTTCATTCATGCTTCACATGCAGGCATGCACGCTTGCGTTAAGGCAAATAAGGGCACACTGGCGTCAGGTTATCCGGAGCACTCAGAGCCACCTCTAATGAGGACTGTGTTTTAAAGTGCTTGTCACTCAGTGGGACGCCGGGCAGAGTTTTACCTCCCAGGAGTTCAGCATCCAGCATGCTGAGCTGCCAACATTTCTGGGCTAGGGGAGCATGAGACAGTTGCACCGCTAACAGCAACATCTGAAAGTCAGGAGGGTGCTTTTGCTTAACTACTGGCGCAAACCAAAAATCAGGCCCGCTCTGCTTTGGGAAAAAAGAAATCTTACAATGCTTCAAGTTTCCCGCTTATTAACCAGGCAATTTTCCAAGAAAAATGAATTTGCCTTGGTGGGAAAAAATGAGCAGTTGTAAGTAATTCAGTGTTGGCACGTTCGTGTTTGGAAGTTCAGAACAGTGGATTTTGTTGCATTCATGACAAAGCCAAAGGGAAGGGCAGAAAGTAACTCAAAACAGAAATGGAAGACGAAAGTCAAGAGTGTAAGATCCCTCTCATTTAAAAAGAAACCCAGAAAGCAAAACCCCAACAGAAACTTTTAACATACTTTGAGCAAGCAAAAGCTCACAGTAGTTTTCACCAGGTTTGTACGGCTTTAGTGTGTAAAAAGAAACAGATTTCTGCAGGGAAGGACTTGCAGTTCTTGCGCTGTCCAGGGACACACATTACCCAACGGACAGACGTGCTTTTACAGGATTGCAAGCCAGCACTTCATTAAGGCAAACGCAAGCACCCCCTGCCTTGGGGAAAAAGCCACTGTCCCTCTCTCCTAGCCCCTGGCTCTCACACGCACAGGATGGGAGCAAGCAGGGAGGGCAGCTGGAGAACTACGGATGCAGTTGTCTCGACTCTTCCAGGGAGACCCCTTCGGAAGTCCAAACTCACATACCTTCTGATTCACGTACCTGCCCGGCTGCTTTCCGACTGATTTAAGAGCGGGTTGATTGACAGCCCAGATGCAAGAGGGCTTCCAAAAATATGTGAGGAAGGGAGGCTAAATGTTGAACCTGCCAGTGAGAACACCTACATGGCAAAACAAGGAGGGGGAGAGAGAGAAATGACTTCTCAAAAACGCAAGAGGAAAATAACTTCATTATTCCAGCTCTTCCTGACTCTTGAACCCAGCTTGCTCATGAGGCAGAGTGTTAAAAATATCTCCTGGAAGTCTTGCTAGACTGTTGAAATCTTCCCAGCTCCATCTCGGAGCCAAGCAGTCTGAATGAGCCGTGTTAACACTGAGACTGTAAAACTAACTCTTTCCTCTCGGGAGCACACCTCTCACAGCGAGCTCCCGAAAAAGGACAAGGCTCTGTCTCCTGGCACATGCACAGCCCTCCCACCAAGTTATCTGTGCTGCAGAGTGAAGGTAGGGCTGGCGCCGGTGCCAGGGTCCAGCCGAGCAGCAGCGGACGAGCCGCGTGGGACACAGCGCACACCGACAGCCAGGCCTCTGCTGCCTGAGCGCTGTCCGTGCTCCCCTCACAGTCGATGGAAAGCAACGCATCCTATCAGGTTGCAATTCCTCCCGCCTGAAACAGGCTGCATGGGCTGTGCCACAAAACCACCTACAAGTTTCTACCGACTCTAAGGGAAGCCGCAGCCGGCAGCTCCCCTCCAAACTGAAGGAAGAGTAGCTGTTCCCAAGCGGAAAAAGCAACTCCTGTGTGCCCACAAACTGGCCCTGCTCTGCCAGCGACTGCTCTGTCCAAGGCTCTGCTGAACTACAGCCCCTCTCCTGGTCCTCATGTTCTTACCTGCGTGGTGGAGACTGAGGAGGAGGAAGCTGGGATGGTGCTAGCAAAGGGAGATCGGTTGAGCTGTGGGAGAGACGACGTACCCTGGTGTGCCAGCAGGCTGGAAGAGAGGGGTGTACTGCACACAGCGCGGAGCACTCCGCCCCCGTGGGAAATAGGGTCCTTGTTACTGGTGTAGATCCCTGCAAGGGGAGGAGACGTGTTAGAGAGCCATGCTCCGCTCCGATGGCCTGGAAGCAGCTGGTTTTCTACAGGGCTTGATCTCAGAAAGGGAGGGTGGCACCAATGCATAAGACCAAGCGTAATGTGCACGTCGGCATCTCATGGCCTGGCATGCAGCAAGGGTGGTCACAGCCCACAATCCTTATACCAAAAGGTATCACAAACTTTTCCAGCCTCGCCCCTGCCCCGTTCTCATTTGCTCCTCGCCCTCCGATACAACCTGACAGAGAAATCACAGCACAAAGTGACTCACCGAAGGCACAAGTCAGTGGCAGATGACCGTGAACTCAGAGAGCCCCACTCTCTGCTGCCCGTGCTAGTCAAGAGACCGCACTATTTCTGAGCTAACCTGCCCCGTTCCACGATGCCCAGGGACCACGGCGGGGCATGGACAGATAAATGAGGAAGAAAGGGTGAGGAGAGAGCTGCTGCTAAGAGAGGGGACCCGTCTGACTTCCCCTTGGCTCTGGCATGCAGCAAGGCTGTGCCCAAAGCGCGGTCCTTCAGAGCCTCGCCAACATCTCTCCGCAAGAGCGGAATGGGAGAACAAGCGGGCAGGAGAGCGGGGCCTGGCAGCCGCCTCCTCCTCTTTGAAACACCCCTGTGTTGTTTCAGGGGGGAGGCAAAAAAATAATTGGCCTAAGGTTATGATTAGGGAAGTTGCATCAATTCTTGCAGCTCCTCTCCTCTCTCAGGCAGTGCACACAAACAGGCCAGGGCCCCCACGCACACACAACAAAATTATACCTCCCCCCTCCCTCGAAATCTGACCTAAATTGGAGCATCTGCAAACAACCCACAATAGACCGATGACAAGTTCTGCTGCCAGAACAGTGTCAAACCTCAGCCCTGAGCAGCCAGCCCCTCCTCTGCCTGCTGCCTTAACCCCTTCCTGCCGCATGTCCTGCCTGCCCTCATCCCTGCCAGGCCAGGGAAGGGCACTCAGGCTGGGAACGGCTG
The DNA here is from genome assembly GCA_013398225.1 of Steatornis caripensis. Classification (NCBI taxonomy): domain Eukaryota; kingdom Metazoa; phylum Chordata; class Aves; order Caprimulgiformes; family Steatornithidae; genus Steatornis; species Steatornis caripensis. The sequence goes on from VZSC01005453.1 coordinate 114,427, forward strand.
GAAGCCTCTCAGCGGAGTTAATGGTGTGCCAATCTCCCAACCCTGCCTGGAGGCAGCAAGAGCAAGACGAGAGGTTTTGCTTTTAAAAGAGGGGTTAAACTTAAACCGCTTATGAATGTCCCTCATCTGGGGTCAGATCGTGGTTGCTCTGGTTTGGCCCGTGGATATCGCTCTCTATCGCTTTGGAAATGAAGCTCTGGGGCGCTGAAGTTTTCCAGCATTTGAGCACAAAGGGTTTGAAATGCCCCCCAGCTCAGGTCGGCAGCCCAGCTCCACTGACAGAGAAGCTGACCCGGGGAGATTCCAGGATGGGGGCCAAGATGGAAAGTGGAGACCCAGATGTGGATTTTTATCCCTCCTGGAACTGAATTAAAGGGACTGGACTGTGTGCAGACAGGTCCAGACACCAGCCAAATGTGACGAAAAAGACAGGAGGGCTGGGAGGAACTGTGCACACCTGGAGCCCTAAGGGGGAACATACCTGAACCCAGCAGCGGCGACTCCATGCTGAGGCTGGGCAGATTCCCCGTGTGGCTGAAGGACCGTGAAGAGTTGCCGATGCTGGAGCTAACAAGAGAGCCCCCGGAGAAGGGTGACGAGGAAGTAGACGTGGACCCAGCCAGCTGGGCACCCAAAATCTCTTTGCTTTTACCCCCTTTTGGCCTGCCTGGCCCATGCTTGTTCTTCTTGCTACCCTTGTGCTTCTTTTCCTTCAGCACCTCTCCGTCCTCCATGCTGAGGGACGGCATGCGCTTGTGGCTGCTGCTGCTACCACTGGTCCCGCTGGTCCCCACCGAAGGGCCGCTCACAGGGTTCGAGGCCTTATAGTCCACAGGGGAAGCATCACGGCCTCTCTGCTGACTCACCGCAGAGGTGGAAAAGCGCATGATGGACCCAAAGCCTGAGAAGATCACCTTCTGCTCAAAGATGTCCCCCTTCTGGCCTTCATACAGAGGGGAGCAGTGGGAAGAAGAGGAGGAAGAGACGGGCTTCCGGTACTTCTCGTCGTCCTGCTCAAGCTTGGGGAATGTCACAAAGTCCTGGGAGCACTGCAAATTGCTGCAGGAGGTACCTGGGGGAAGCAGAGGGGAAGCAGGTACAGGAAGGCTCGCAGTGGCGGTAATTCAGCCCGTAAGGCCACAGGAGCACGGCCACAACGTAGGTCCTCTGGCACAGGCTAGTTACTGAGCTGAAGGACATCGTCGTCACCTTCCAGCCCTGTTCCCCTCCCCATTGCTTCAACACTCTTTAGCAAGCACATCAGCAGCTTCATCCCATCCAAACATGCACGTCTGCTCCCCCAGGCCCTGCATCACCACTGCCCGTCCAGCTCCAATCAGGGTCCCGGGAGATGAAGCATTCTAGCTGTTAAGAAAACAGCTCAAAAAAGAGCTGAGCAAGGTCAGAGCAGATGGGAGCTCTGCAAGGCTTTGACTCAAAGCTCAGGGGAGCCTGGATATCAAGTTTTGGCTCAGGTCTCTCCCCTATTACTCCTTAAAACACTGCTGCAGACAATACCACCTACAGAGGAGACAGCAGGTGCTGCCCATATTGCCTGTGCACAGTATCCCTTCCCTCCTCCCTCCACTCAGACATCTGGATCTGCTTTGCCTTGCAGTGCAGCAGGCCTGCACAGGAGGGGAGCTGTAACACTCATCTGACTCAGTTCTTCCCTCTGTGCACGGAATTAGTAGCAACAAGACTTTTCCTTTTCTCTTCAAGGGGTTAAAGAAATAACCGTCAGCAAAGTTTCCCGGTGCTAGCTGGTGAACTGAACGGGTATCTTTACAGATACAGAGATATCGAAGAGGAGCAAAGCGAAACATCACCCCCATTCTCCCCTCCTTTCGTGGTTCTCCTTCACCCCTTACCTGCAGGCTGGAAGGTCCCGCTGGATGAAGCTGAGCTGAAACCAACAGAGCTTTTCCCGCTTCCCGTCTTTTTCCCTTTGTGACTGCTGCCATGGCTCGAGGACTTCTTGCCTTTCACCTCCGACCTGCTGATCTCCGAGGTCTCTTTGCTCCCCTCATGGTGGCTGGTGGAGCCCTGCAGCAGCAAACACAGAGGTGGCTCACTCAGGCCAGATGTGGCCACAGCAGGAGCTCTTTTCACCAATTTCCCCTTAAGAGAACTAATTGCCCCCTCTGCCCACCAAGTGATGGTCAGGTCATGTTACTCAGGAGAAAAAAGGCAACATTTCCCTCTGTTGCTGCTTGGTGGCATCAGGCTTTATACTCCTAGGGATTACGCTCATCCCATCTAACTGCAGGAAATTAAACAGGGCACTGACAGTCAGGGCACAGACATCAGAGGTTCCCCGCGTCATCAGCAGCGGGGAGTACCTCAGAGGGTTATTCAGCCCAAATAAAATCTGAATTTGGCTGTGATTCAAACGTGTATTTCAGCTGCATCTCTCAGGTGTGCTCTTCTCAGCAAGGTCATCCCACCTGGGGGAATTCACTTGTCCCTGTGCTGTGACGGGACTTTCCCTAAAGCATCCGCTGAAGCAGCTCCACGGCCAGCCCAGGGCTTTCCAAATCTACTGCAGTAAGTATTTCACAGTGACGCTGCTGGAGCAGCATCTGACCATGCAGCAACAGATGCTATCCAAACCCCATATAAGCCTGCAGGAGACAGGGAGGCAAGGGCGATGAAGAGGCTGGCCAGATGCTAGGAAATCCAGGAGCTTGGGACGAGAGAGAGAGAAGTGTGGGAGTTTAGCAGGGGGAGAGTGGAATGAACCGAAAACCAGATCGCCCGGGGCACCCACGCTCGGATATGAAACCTTCACCTTCAAGTCACTTCAAAGCCAAACTAGCAGCGTTCAAAGATCACTTCTTGCAAGATATTACTGCAACCAATCAGTATTATAGATACAGTTCTAACGTGATGGCTACAGCCCAAAATAAAACACCTGTACCTTAGCGCAAACACCTTTTATTTCTTACTGAGCAGATACAAGGAAGACACAGAGAAGCACAATACCTTTCTTACATTCCACTATCCCTGACTCCAGATGACCTCTTCTTGGGGAGAGCTAGAGAAAAAAGGGCTTGTAATGCAGACTCATGAATGCCCAGATAAAAATCTTTCCCCATTCCGCCCACATGGTTTAATCACTCCGCACAATGCAACAGCTGGCAGCCTAACACACGCCAGATGTGCCTCGAATATGAAAGACAGGAGGAAGGGAGTGGTGGAAATTAGGGGGGAGAGGAGGGGGAATCTGTATTTTCTCATCACAGACTCCTGGATGTAGGAGATTTAGCCTTCTTGATTTATGAGCTCAGAGGGAGCATGAAAATCTTTCCGACTTTCCACATCTGCCTGGGGAGGGAAAGGAGAGCAGTGTCTGCGGGCTATGGGAAGTCCTGGGACTGCTCATGAAGTTGCAGGGACGAGATGGCTCATGTCTCAGCAGAAATGCAAAGCCCCAAACTTTTCCCCCCTAAATTCACCTCCTTGGAGCTCCGCACAAGGTGCACGAGGCCACAGAAGGGCAGGAGAAAACCACACGAGAAGACATGTTCTAAACCCAGAGCGTCAGGAAGGGAGTGCAGGGCAAGTAATGAATTAGTGCAGGGTGGAAGGGGGAAATCTGAGCTGGGAAATAAATCTTCATTGCAAAATTAAAAGGGGAAGAAAGAAAAAAAGAAAGGGTAGGAGAGGCCGAGCTGGCTCAGCTGAAGGTGGTGAACGGACAGACACTCACCTGTAGGGCTGACCTGACCTCACAGACCTCCCTGAGAGACTCCCAGAGGTTTCGGGGGCAGGATTTTCCCACCTGCCAAACGCCATCCTAGACATTGTTTGNGGGTAGGAGAGGCTGAGCTGGCTCAGCTGAAGGTGGTGAACGGACAGACACTCACCTGTAGGGCTGACCTGACCTCACAGACCTCCCTGAGAGACTCCCAGAGGTTTCGGGGGCAGGATTTTCCCACCTGCCAAACGCCATCCTAGACATTGTTTGCCAAATGGGTCACGGCAGACAGATCTGCATCGTGCTACCGCAGGCCCTCCCCACCACAAAGGGCCCTCCTCCAGCAGCCATTCCGGAGAGCCTGAATTTGGGGCAAGGCCCGAAGCGCTGCAGCTCAGGAGCACAGAAGGAAACTGAAACCACGCTAAATCACTTCCCCTCCCTGTGCCTCTATTTCTTTCCCACTTTGCTCGTGGAGCCTGCAAGCTCTATGTGGCAGCTGAGCCTTCCAGGAGACACACGTGTACCGCCAAGCACAACACGGCCTTGATCTGAAGAGGAGGGGTCTGCTACCGCAATGCCAAAATTAATAACAGTAACGAGGGCTGCAGTGCCATCGCCTCCCTAACGAAGGAGATCCTCTAGCTCAGGGCTACTGCCTAGAGGGAGCAGGACTGGAGAAACCTGCATGCCTGCTGCTCGCCTTGTGCATAAAGAGGTCTGAATCTCTAGATCGTCGCCTTTTCTCCAGCGTGGAAATCCGCGTGCGTGTGTGCGCGCAGAAACACCGATGTTTCGTGTGTTGCGAACAGGTTTGGGGGAGGGCACACTGCAGAGGAAAAAAAACCAGGGAACCACTGAGGAAGTGAGAGCTCTCTCTCAAAATGAGGCAGCAGCGACATTTTTGTGGTCTATTTAAAGCAACCAAGTGAAAAATGTCACCAGAACAAACCTGCTGCCCCAGCCGGAGGTGACAGTCGGACGGGGAAAGTCCTGCCTCGAACCGGGAGCCGGGATAAGTGAGACGAAGTCGCGCGGGCACCCAAGCGCGGGCATGCACGCGCCTCCTCCCCCCGGTGCTCGCTGTCCCCCGCGAGGGGCTGTACCTGTTTCCTGGCCCCTCTGTGACACCGTGCGGCACCCCAGCTCTTCATTCATTCATTTATTTATGGGGAATCAGAAGAGCATCTCTTTGCCTCCTGATTGGCGGCGCGAGCTCCTAGAGGGAACCACTGACGAAATACAGAAGGGGTGGGGGAGGCTGGCGCCGCGTCGGAAGCACGGAGCGGCTTTGCCCTGGATTAAACTACTGGTGAGGGGAAGCAGGGAGGACGAGAAGGAGGAACAATGCGGCGAGAGCAGGAACTCCTCCAGCCCACGTACCACGGGGCGACGCGCCGAAGCGGCAGGCAGGCCGCGAGCATCAGCTGCAGCGGCGCGCTGGATCGCTAGGTAGGGGTCGGACGAGTCTCCATCGGGAGCTCCGGGCCAAAGCGCTTGCACAAGCTGCGGCGTCGCTGTGTCTGAGCCACTCGCGCCCTTTACCCTTCGCTCAACCTTCGAGATCACGCAGCACCGTGCTGCTGATCTTTGGGCGTGGGGACAGGGGACACAGATGGGCTGAAGACCGTGTTTTTAGGTCCCTGGTGTCACTGGCAAATTCCCACTCGCGTCAGGACAAGGGATGCTGAAACGCTCAGGGATTCTAACCGCAAATACCCATGCTGAGACGTGCTTTGACTAGCAGGGGTAATCACCAGCCTTTCCCCCCAAACCCCTACCCCATCACAGCGACCGTGAATTTGCCTGAGCCAGGCGCAGTGCACAGGTTCCCAGGATCCGTCAGCTCCAGGCCAGTCCTGGGTAGATGCCGAGAGCTCAAATAACAGTGGGAAACCTGGAAAAGTCTCCCTGCTTCCAGTGGAATCTGCAATCACGAGCTCTTCGCCCCGCTGCGCTCCTTCTCCAGCACCTGACAGGGAGAGGGGGGGTGCGGGGAGGCCGTGGCATCCACGGCTTAGGTTACAAAACCCAGAGCAAGCCAGATGTTGCGGCCCAAAACACGTAGCATGTGTGAGTGTGTGTCAACAAGTGATCATGATGTCTGCAGCTGGCAGAAGAAGGCAGCTGGGGTGGCTTGCAATCCCGCAGATTTACTGCAAGTGCAACAGAGAGCGGCAGGACGGCTCCCCAGGGGCATTTGCTGGGGGAGGGCAGAGGCACGCTGCTCGGCTGCTCACTAACCTCCATCGCCAGCACCAGGCGTCGGCTACACGGAGAGATCCTGAGCACAGAAACCGCCTCCTGAATTTGTCTGGCGGTGTGTGACTACAGAGCTGGGGCAGCCCTGGCTACCAGGACTTACTGGCGAGACTCATTGCTCCTCCCGAGGCGAGAAACCCTCCTCTGCCCCGGGCCCACGAACGCTGTCTTTCCAACAGGCTGCTCAAAAGCGTTACTAGTTGGCAGCATTTTGTAGTTTTTGGATAGACCGCGTGCTCTACGCGCACCTGCTTTAGCAGGGGGGTTGGACCAGATGATCTCCAGAGGTCCCTTCCAACCCGTACCATTCTGCGATTCTGTGAAATAGCCACAAACGATTACCCAGAGGGGATGTTTTCTGCCTCCTTCCTCCTCCCTAAAAAGTCTGCAGAAGCTCCAAGTAGCCAGCGTGACAATATCCAGCCCCAATCCAAGCCCTAGACCTGGAGCACAACTCGGGATTCTCAGCAGGTCAGCGCTCTGCGTGCTGTCTGCAAGGGACGCTCCTGTGCCCCATGAGCAAGGTCTCCTGCCCCTCTTTGAGAGCGATGAAAACTGCATCGCCCAAAGCGACTTTTCAGGGGCAGGGGGAGAGCTCAGAAGAGGTGTTATGAGGAGTCATTTGCATGCTGTGAATTCACATCCTAGTTTCATTTTCCGGTGCAGCCGCGAGCTGAGGCCACCGCTGTTTTCAGCATGTTTATCTGCCAAACCGGAGTGACGCAGTGAGAGCTTGTCACTGCACAGACAGGACACGGAGGCCTGGTAGAGTCCAAGCGTCAGATATTAATGGTGTTTAGATTCCGAGAAGACGCAGGGAAGCACTCAGTGAGATGCTCAAAAATCTGGCAGGAGTCAGAGGTCTAGCACGATTGATTTCAAGAGGAAGACTGAAACCACATCAAAGGATCTTCTTCATAACTAAATGGTTCAAGAGGAGAGCACAGGGTAGACGGCGTATTAGGTGAAAATTGGAACTGAAAAATAAATCTGGATTGCAAAATTAAAGAAAAATGTGAACCCAGAGAGGCCAGGCTGCCTGAGGGAACGAGGATGTAGAATATACCACTGTTCCTCCAATGCAACGAAACACAGTTCCACCACTGTCAGCCTAACCTGGTGAAGTAGCTTGAAAAGTCCTACTATATAGGACTAGAGCTCTGAAAAATGCGTTATTAAAGGGTTGCTGAAAGTTTTGGAGGACTTTAACAGCAACATCAGATGCTGGGCCTCAAATGTCTGTTGGCCCAGGCTCTTTTTTAGGCTAAGCAAACTGGGAGCAGACTGGAGCTTGGCTTCAGGTCCTGGTAACCCCTCTCCATGGCCTGGTGGCTGCAGCGCCAAGGAGCAAGAGGTGCCAGGGCCCTTCTGCTGACTCGTCTGACTGATGCTCCTGCTCCTCATCGCCGGCTCCAAAACACCGGTGACGCTCAGTGCCTCCAGCCCAACCCCTGCTCCAGCACAGCCTGTGCACCAGGGCAGGAGCCTGGGACTCGCTGTAAGTGGTGCCACTTTGGCTACGGTGTGAGCAGCATGGCGAGACCGCAGCATCGGTCTGGCGCAGACACCAAGGGCTGCACCAGTCTCCCACGGCTCCGCATGGCTGCTCCGGGCCAGTGTCCTCCCGGGTGCCTGGACACGACTATCTGCCCTCACTGCTGCAGGTCATTGAGCTCTGCTCTCACACAGCTGCTTCCCACACAGGACTGGGGGCTGTGTCACCTGCAGGGATTACCCCTGGGGAGTTTATGCTCTGGTTCACTGGGTAACTTGGAGAAAACCATGGAGGCGATAAATTATCTGCCCAAGATGATGCAAGTGGTAAGGAAAGGAAGAGACCCCAGCTCTCTTCAGACTCTAACCATGGCACAGCAGGGACTAGCAATGCTCTTCTGCATAGTCACACCACGAACGTCAGCTTTTGGGTTGCTGCATCTACCCTACCCACTCCCCAGTACACTCCACTGGGATGATCTGTACTAATCTAAGACCCTGGAAGGTCAAAGATGATTTTGGCTTCGAAGAGGAAACCTGTTTGGGACATGCTACATTAACGTCTCTCAAGGCTGCGTATTAGTCTAACCCGTGCAATGTTACACTGGTGCACCTATCCAGAAAGCATCGGACAGCCACCCCCGAGGGGTTTGTGCAGGGTTGCAGCAGGCTGCTGAGCAGCTCTTACGTTTGATCTGGAGTGAGTACCTTTGGTAACAGAGTTTGAACAATACTTTGGGATCTATGCATGAAAAAGCATGGTAAATACACTCTGTTATGAGGATTAATAATAACTCCCTAGGGAAACGCTAAAATCCTGTCACTCAAGCACAGCTACAGTAATTAGGATCTCCTGAATTTTAGCTTATAAAGAGTTGAAAGCTGCCTGTAAAATGGAATTGCAGCCTTCCCTCCTTATTTATAAAGGTCTGGCAGGGCTTTGGAGGGGACAGTGGGTAATTGTCTAACAACTGCTCTAGCTGGCCAAGAGTCAGGTTTTGGATTTCAGTTCAGCTGGAAAATAATCTTCTTACGCCATCAGCTACTGACGGCTCTGTTAACTGGGTGAATCTGCTGTTCCCAAAAGCCAGAGCAGAGCTGCCCTAACACGAGCACAGGTAAATCAAGAGTGATTGCAGCTCAGAAGCTGTTCCTCCACTCTGTCCTGCTGTAACTTTCTGCTTCTCCCTGCCTGAGGACCGTGAGACCAGCTTTGCCATTTCAGCTCTGACCTACATCTACTCCCTGCTTCCAGGCTTGGCCTCACACAGAACACAGAAAATCCTCTGCAGTCCTAACCCAAAGCAACCCTGTGCTGACTGGCAGGAGCTTTCGCTCTTCCAGACTGCCCCTGCAGTGCTTCTCACATATGCAGACACTGCTAGCCTGTGAATTTTCATTTTCACAAGGCAGTCCTGCCACATAAGGGACACCCAAGCCTTTCCAAGTAGCATTTCTATGCACAAAAGGACATTCCTGGGACATGTTGTTTATTTGTTCTAGCAGGAGCTTGGCCCTAGTCCTACTCTCACTTACACCAGAACAGCCCTGCTAAGGAGTTGCATTAATTTACATTCCCACTACAGAGAGGAGAGGGCAACTCCAAAGGTCCAGGCGCTGGAGCAACCTCACGTGTTCCCTGACCCTGAACAACTGCAAACTCGGCCTTCACCCTGTTGCATGCAAGCTTGAGGCAAGTTCCACTGTGTCCATTCTGCATTACTGGAGTTTGGGGCTGGCACGAATTACAGAAAGCTCAGGGCTACCCTGATCTACAGCCAGGTGCAAGAGTCCGTATCAGCAGCAGGATTTCAGCAGTGACTAGCAGAAGCACACTGCCGTCCTGACTGTGCCCCACCAGCCCCACAAGTCCTGGGCACTGAGAAGACAAACCCACACAAGCGACATCTTCCCAGCGGGGAACTGGGCTGCCTCGACACCTCAGCAGCAAAATAAGCCACCCCACTGTGCCCTCCTGCCTGAACTTTCCTGACATGGAGGAACTAAATAGAAACCAACCTCTCGTTGTCTCACACCGAAAAGCTACCGCTATTATGCACTTTGAAGATCTTATGTGTTTCTAAGATTGTCTGGGGTTTTTCTCCCCCTCAGCTACATCAGTTTGTCTAATAAAGGATAACACCTTCTCCCACAAGCCTTGCCTTGCTTATCCACCTGCCTGAGCTGTTTACAATGTGGCAGCAGAAAAGGCTAGAGCATGGGTATTTATCTATTCCGCAAAAGCTTCAAATCTGAACATCTGCTGCAAAACAGGCTGGCACTTACAGCTCAATCACTTGGGAGTTCAGCTCCATGATTGTGTCGTCAGTGCTGACAGAAATCAAGACAGCTGCCTCGTTAAATCCCCAAGGTGGGCACTGAGGTGGGGAGTCGGGCAGAGACAGCGGGAATGTGACGAATCAGGAATCAAAATAAATGGACAATAAATGGACAAAAGCCCTTTCTCTGCTCTTCTGCACTCTCCTTCCTAGGAAAGCCAGTGTCGAGGCCGCCCCCCGCCCTCCCTCCCCACCCTGCATTCACACGCTCGCATCCTGTGGGTTTGGTACCTTGTCTGCAGCGACGGGCACCGAGGATGGGGTAAGGCTGGTGGGAGACTCCGGACGTTTTTTGTGCTTCTGTTTAGGTCTTTCTTTGTCCTTCCGACTCTGCAAAAGAAATCAGAGAGTACTGGAAGGCTAACTTTTCCTCTGCTGAGAGCAGCAGTTGTATGGGAAAAGAAAGGAGGGTGTGTAAGGGTGGATTTACAACCACACATTCATATTCCTCTTCCCTTCTCCACCCATCCACACGAGCCCAGTATCCCTTCCCCCACATCCCAGCTTCTGGCTGAGAGCGTCCCAGTACCTCTACCCCAGCTGCAGCCAACATCTGGAGCGCAGAGTATCAACAGAAGCCCCTGAATCAGTTTATGGTAAGATGATAGGGAAGGACTTAACAAGCTCTGGCTGATTTCAAGAAACTTGAGCTTTCCTCTCGCTGTTTCCCCAAAGGGACTCTGTGCCCCCTTCCCCTCGCTCTCTACTTTCTTCAAGGGCTTCTCAGATCCACCCCGTACAGCCGATGGGAGAATCTGGATTTCAGCACGTGTCGCACGTGCACAGGTAAAGAGACGAGGCAGTGGAGATCTCAGAACCTAAGCTTGAACCTAACCTAGAGATCACCCCCACACCTCCCCTCCTAACAGAGACAGCTGGTCTGGGTCCATCTCAGCTAACAGACTATTTAGTTTGATTTCTTCATCCTGTTTTTTCTCTCACTAAAACCCCAGAAACATGGGATTCTTCAAATTGCAAACCAAGGAAAAATCATGGCCCGAGAAATACTGAGTCCTGCCTGCCCCGATTTTACATCCCCCTGGGGAACAGACTGTAACCAAGGAATTTATTCTTGCATAGTGCTATCTGGATGTTTATGCTAAAACTGAGGTGTGTTCAGTGAAAGAACTGAAAACGTAGGCCTGTGCGACCTCAAGTCAGTGGGGCTTGAGGATGCCCAGGCCAGCAGGCATGCAGGATGGACGGACAGAAGAGCACGCTCCATCACACACTCCTGATTCCTCCCTGTCTTCCTCAGCTGCATGCTCCTGCGGGGACACGCTCAGCTGACTACAGGAGCTTTTCCGCGCTACCGATGTCAGCTAAAGATACCGCCGTCTCCGCTGAAGCTGCAGAAACTTTTGTGCCGAGTTCCAAATTCCCCGGTGTGGTCACTGGTGTGTGACCCAGGAGAGCTGCTGTCAGACAAACACCTGCACGAGATGCGGGGCTCAGAAAAATCCATCCTCCTGTCTCTGAGACCGTTTTGTGGGAAAGGATGCCTGTTCTGGTACAACTCCCTTGCATTATTCCAGAAGCTGAAGTCCTCAGTCTGGACCGAAGGTGTGTTCCGAACAGAACAGTCACATCGAAATTCATTGACTCTCCAGAAAAACGCCGATTGCTTCCTCACGCAGGCAAAGCCCTGAGGCTACAGCTGCCAGCACATGCCAAAGCTGGGATGCTGTCAGGGGAAGATGCAATTGCAGCAAATATATGAGATCCACTGCGTGTTTTTGGGGAGGCGAGAAGAGACTGGAATAATTAGCTTAGGAAACAACACACTAATGGGGAAAAAAGGGGCAGGAGAAGGGAGAAGGCAGGAGGAAAAGGCCGGAGAAGGCAGGCATGACGTGAAGCAGAGGTGAAGCAGAAGAGCTCCGGAAAGCAGCACCTTCCAGTGTGGGTTTGGCTGAATTTCCATCGCACTTCAACAGGAGGCCCACGCTGCAGCCAGCAGTGACCCTGCCAGTGTAAACCAGCCACGAGGCCACAGGAGCTTTCACCGGGATGAGCTGGTGAAAAAAGGAGGCAAATCCAGCCTAGAGCTTTGCAGCAGTTGCTGAGCGCCCAGCCAGCGCTGCCAATATCCGTCATTTTATCACAAGGCTCCTGGCGTTTGGCGTATCTGTTAAAGCCTCTGTTCCCAGAGCTACAGTATTTTACAAAAATCTCCATTTCCTTTTTTTCCCTTTCTTTAATACACATTTCCAGCGTTGGCAGTGAACAAGGAAAGCTTGAAAACGTGATTTCTACTGACTTGAGCGCCGAAAGACAAATTAAAATTAAATCTTTACTAAATCTCATAATGCTTTAAATACTTGGGGGCTTCTCGTGCTATAAACTGTGTAAGTCTCGTGGGTCTTCTTGGACAGGAAGATGGGGAAACTGTGGCCCAGTTAGTTAAGCAGCTTGTCACAGATCGAGCGCACATCAGTGTTCGTTCTTCCAGTAGTAGTAACCATTTGCACTCATTTAATAGCACACAGCAGAGTTTCAACGAGCTGAAGAGAGGTTTTTAATATCTACATCTCATTACACAAATGGGGAAACCAGGGCACACGAGATGAGAGAACTTGCTAAGATTTCACAGGAAGTCATCCAAAAATTCAGAAAGAAAAGTCAGGGATCCCCACCCCACCTGGACACACGCTCGCCTACTTGCAGATGCTGCCAGTGCCACTCGCGGAAGCCAAAAACGGAAAACAGGAGCCAGACACCTCATTACAATGCACTTTTGCCAAATAACTGCACAAAACCTGGTCCTTAAACTTTCCGAGTACCACAAAGCTTACTCTGTTTTTCAGACCCCAAATCCCAACTGCATTTCAATCACAAAGTTGCAACAGGAGGGAATAAGACACAATGCTGCAGACGCCAGCGGGACAGCACTGTCACGATTTAATTTCACGTATCACGGTCAAGACGAGGCAAGGCAGTGCCAAGCCGTTTTCGCTAACGACAATGAACCTACACACCTACACATGTGCATGCGTGCAGGGAAAAGCAGAAATGTCCTGACCGTCACCACACCGAACCATAAAACCTCCCACAGTTTCAGTGTGACAGCAACCACCACACCTACATCCTCCAGCTTCAAAATCCTGGCTGTCTCCCGTCTGAAAAACCTCCCTTCGCCATTGGCAGCGCAGAGCCTACAACAGCTAACCGAGCAGTTCCCTGGTTATGTGTAGGAGTGCGTACATATTCCGCAAGAACCCGGCCTGCACAATAGGGACCAGATTTCTGGAATGCCTTGGCTCCCATTTAGACGCTTGAAGAAACGGTCCGGTTTTCCAAAAAGCTGAACGCTGGGTATGGAGCTCTTTTGAAGATCTGACCCCGACTACATGTGCTGAGCAACTGCACTCAAACCGCTTAGAAAATCTGTCCCACAGAGGCCAAGTCTTCGTGCTCTGCTCAAAGGACTGTACTGAAACCAGAACCACCGCAGCCTGAGAGGAGTTCAGGCGCCCTTCTGCTGGGTGTCCCTGCACGCAGCCCCAGGCCATGCCCACGGGCACACCTTGCTCCTCCGCCGTGCTTACCAAGCGCTTCTCCCCCTCCCACACCACCTCCTCTCCAGGCTCTCTGCGTCACTCCTGCTCTGGCAGAGCCGAAACCCACAGGATGGGTACCCAGGAGCTCTCTGGGCTGCGGCCAGCAGCCCTAGCGCTTTGCAGAGCTGGGGTGCCCACTGCCTTTGCACACCCGGTAGCACCCATCTCCCACCCTCCAGTCACTCTCCAATACTTCTGGGTACTCAGAAGGGCAACAGGATCTGACGCTTTCTGCAACGCTACCGGAGAAATGCAGTGCCCTGCGTTAAACGGGCAGGACAACTAACTCCCTTACCCCACGGACATTTCGCAGACGGGCCGGGCTGCCCCCAGACCAAGGCACTGGTGGGAAGGTTACTTCAGCTGCCGCAGAGACCACGGCACGGAGACGCGCAGGGTGCTCAGTCACTCCTGGCTATCTTACCTGTATTGACAGGCCCTCAGACAACCCAGGGCATGCCCCAGCTTGCACCAGAGGCTTTTAAACGTGTGGGTTCTCTCCAGGAACCGGAAGGCTCCAAATGCTTCCTGCAAGAGCCGCAGGGTGCAAAGGGAGGGGAGGGCAAGGGGACGGGGTAGGGGAGGGGAAGCAGCACTCTCCCCTGCCTCTCCAGTGCCCTCTCCCCACCTGGCTTTTCTGTGTCCAGCACTTCATCTCCCTGGCACACAGGCACCCTCCCCTACAACCTCCCCTTCCAAGAAACTTCACAGACAACACAGCCACTGCCAGGAGCCCAGCAGGCCCACAGAGCCCTGCTTGGCTGTGCCATGAAGCAGGGGTCAGGGGAGGAGAAGGAGGAGGGAGGGAGGATGCACTGGAAACCTTTGAACACCCCCATCCCATCTTTGCAAGCAAAAGCCGAGCCCTACCTTGCAGCCGCTCGGTGCTCCCTGCAGCGGGCTGGCTGGCTGGGCGAGCTGCGGTCTGCGGGGAACGTGAACCTGCGCCCAGCCACAAACTTCATGGAAAACAAGCTCTCGCCATGCAGGACTGAGCAGCTGGGGCTTGGCATGTGGGCATGGAGCAGGCCAGGCCTGCGGCGGGGGGGAGTGCGGCCGCATCGAGGGGGGGGCGTGCCGGCGACACAATCTCCCTTCGAGCTCCCCAGCGCAGGAGGAACGAAACAGGATCTCTCGCTGCCAAAAAGGGTTGTGCACAGCTCCTCTTGCTCCCCCCACCGCCATCTCCCCTTGCTCGAGCCCCCGCTTCTGATCTGCTGGACACCAGCAGTTGGATCATTAAAAGTAGATTGGGCAGGGGAAGGAGGGAGGGAAGAGCTGGGACGAGCCAAGTGGGCTCTGCTGCTCCCTCCCTCTTTCCCAGGCTCTCTGAACTCCCTCACCCGGAGGAGGAGGCCTGGCTCTGGGCTGCAGCCATGGCAGCCGCAGCGAGGAGGAACGCAGCACCGGACACCAAGTCCCTGCCTGCAGCCTCGCCTGCAGCAGGGCCACGCTGGGGATTTCACGGGTTTGCCTCGAGACACGCTCCGAGTGCACCGGAGTTCTTACACGAGGACTGATGGCCAGCCCTCGCTAGGCTTTGCGTGCTCTCAAATTATTGCTGCAGCCCCTGCTAATGGAAGGATTTGCTGGGGGCGGTTAAATACCCACATAACAAGAGGTCACGGAAAGCCGGTCAAGGATGCTATGAAACAAGGCCACTACAGCTAGATTGGAGCAGATTTAATTCAGTACTCCTTCCCAAAAAATCTGTGCTGGTCTTGCAAGCAGCCACCTGCACGCCGCTTGAAAAAAAATGTCCACTTTGCCCTTTGGTGCCTGTGTGGACACCAAACTCCAAGCAGCAGACCGCCGTCACCAACTCGAACGCAAACAGAAAGCCCCTCACAGACCCACTGGGTTTAGGTTTCAGCCCAGTACAACTTCTCCAGCGTGCTAAATCTGCCAGGCCGGATCCTTGGCTCGTTTCCTGCACTGGCATCAGGTCTAGACAGGCAGGCAGTGGCAGCGCAGAGGCAGGCTCTGCCGTGCATCTGCTCAGCCTCTGTGGGACCCCGGTGGGGGCTTGTGCACTGCTCTGGCTGCTGCTAAAGGGGTAAGGGGGGCAGGACAGAGAGAGTCCCTGTACCCTCATAAAATGCCCCCTGCCATGGCTAGGGAAGTGGTTCAGGAGCTAAAGCTGTGTTATGATTGTGGAGAACTGGCTCTGTACCCAGACCTGTAGAACGGTTGGGCTTGTTTGCGCCAAGTGCCTGCCTCTCTTTCCTATGTCACTGGGCAGGGACCATTCCTCTCGTAACAACGTCCCGCATCCAAATTAAAAGTCCCTTGGCTTTGCTTATGGGTTCCAGGTGTTTGCTAAGAATAGCTCTGGACGAGTCTCCCTCCGTGGGATATATGCCTGAAAATGTTGTAGCGCATGTGCTTCCGTCTGCTCCTGGTGTGACGAGTTCCATTCTACGGAGCATGGTAATTTTTTTCTGTGCGTTTCAAGCAGACAATATAGGTGACAGAACATCTGTACTTCATTCAACGCCTGTGCGTCATCCAGCATTTTCTTGGTATTTAGCTATTGTTTTCTTTCTTTCTTTCTTCTTTCTTTTTTTAAATAAACAAACCCTGCAAAGGCTCCCAACAGGGTAGAGCACACACATTGCAATACCAACCCCAAGGAAATAAATGGGGCTGGCTTTGCTAAGGCCTGGTATGTTCCGAGGAAAACCCAAAGCCTGGAGCTTTCCTGTTTTCAGGACAGCACA
This sequence comes from Steatornis caripensis, assembly GCA_013398225.1. NCBI lineage: Eukaryota > Metazoa > Chordata > Aves > Caprimulgiformes > Steatornithidae > Steatornis > Steatornis caripensis. The sequence continues at coordinate 130,502 of VZSC01005453.1, forward strand.
GAAGGAAATGCTTGGGCTGGTATCATTTGTGCCTGCAAGAGGCGGGGGATGCCGACGCTGGCTCGCAGTCCCACATCACAATTGTCTCTTGTCCCGCAGAGAACAAGACTCTTCACAAACGCTGAACTGTTTTACAGCAGAGCTTAGGAGTCCCAATCCCAAGTCTTCGCTCTCTTACTGAAGCCACTGGGTTAAATCCTGTGCCACTCACTTAGTCATTAACTCAGCCAGAGTTTTCCTCCGTAAAGCCTAAGTAAACAGCCACAGCCCTGCACTGGAAGGGAGCTGTCAGGCACTAGCTCCTTCTGGAGCGGAGAGCCACGAGCACCTGCAGCCCGGGGATTCACGCACACACTTTGGTCTGCCGCTGAGTGATCAGCTCCCCTGCAACGCCTCCAGCTCCGGGAAGACGGGACCAGCCGGCTGCACAGCTGGACACGTTCAAGAAAAAGCTGTTCTACTTCAGGTCAGCACAGCAGCACGCGCAGTTCCCCTGAAACACGTGCAGTTAGATCATGCTCTGCTAGTCACGTACTCCAAAACCATGTGGCAACTAATGGTTCGACCCCCTCTTCGGGTACCCCTTCGAAAGGTCTCTGCTCCCACACCATCTCACGCTCCGTCCTTTCTCCCTGCGCTTCACAACCGCTCCCAGACCTATAAACTACCCAACACCCCCAGAAGCAGAGAGTTCCTTCCTTACCCTGCCAATCTCGGCTGCTTTACACACCTCGTCCCCCTTTCCGTGCCGAGTCCCCCTCTCTAAGCGGAAGGAGTTGATTTTGCACTTGCGCTGCGGCCCTGCCAAGCGATCCCGGCCCTGGAAGGGGCCTCCATGGGATCTGCTGCTCGCAATCCCGACGAGCCATCAGGAGGGGCGAGTGCTGAGGCAGCAGCGAGACGGAGTCTCTGCACGTTTGGGAGGAACCCAGAGGCTAACAATAGTGGCAAGCGCCACTGAGAAGCCTATAAATAAATCCGTATTCCTTCTGTTTTTGCTCTCCCCCTGGCACTGACCTGCTTTCCACCCAAAGCCGGGAAGCAGCACCTCCCCTGCTCCTACCTGCCAGGCACGTGACCGCGCTCCCAGCCCCGCCACCAGAAGCTGTGCAAATATAGAAACCGTCGTACGGTCCCCAGCCTTGGACTTGCACAGTCTGTCACTTATAATTACAGCTGAGCTCTCCAAAGCTGCCGTCAATCACCCCGATCCTGCCCTCTCCCCCACCCCTTCTGCCTGCTTGTTGGCTAAAAATAGCACGTTCCAGTACAGCCGTTCACCTTGTGCCAAGCGCTCGCTCCCCGTCCGTGGCACAGATGCTCTTTCTCCCTCCCGCCTCCTCCTCTCCTCGCAGCAGCTGAACACACAAGAGGAGTAAACACTCCCCATACGCTTTAGCCTCGCCGGCAGCAGGACATTTACTGACTTGGCGTCGGCAGCGGGGCAGGCACCACTTCGTAAGCGCGGTTTGCCTTGTTTGCCCATGTACCAGGTATGGTTTGGGCAAGCTTCCCAAACACGTAACGGACGTGGTCGGCCGCATTTCAGACTGGATACTGCGGGATAACCTCTGTAAATAAAGAAGGAGATGGCTTTCCTGCCCACAGAATTTATGGACTCTCAGCTGGGCATGCCAGGAGGGTGTCAGTCAGTATTAACTGATGGCCGTACTGCTTCTGAAAGCCTGCATGCCCTTGTCCCCTGGAGACTGGGCTGAGCTCCATCAGACTTAGGCCACATAACCCATCAAAGTGTCATCGGGCTGTTTCTGGTTGTGGGTCACTATCATTACCATTCAAAATCGTTAATGCATTGCGAGGATGCCTACTGCAAAAAGACAAAAACAAACAAAAAAGAAGTAACAAGCCAGACACCTATGGCAAGACTTAAAAGACTCGCACCGCGATTTGCAGGGTATCGCCAATTGTGTTTATACAAGGCAAATGTGGCTTTTGACTATAGCGGAATATATCCAGAGGTTGCTTGGNAAAAGAAGTAACCAGCCAGACACCTATGGCAAGACTTAAAAGACTCGCACCGCGATTTGCAGGGTATCGCCAATTGTGTTTATACAAGGCAAATGTGGCTTTTGACTATAGCGGAATATATCCAGAGGTTGCTTGGTAAAGTAATTCTGGATTTCTGCTAACAAAACCCAGGATATGGTCCATAAAGTATTAAAAACTCTCTCACCATACTATAAGTATCCCTGTGTAAGTTATTTCTGCTTCAGATCCTACCCTGCTGCTTTGGCTAGATGGGGTGCAAGGGAGCGTGGCAGTACTACGTTGTGGATTCTTGATACTGCAAAAGCTGAATCAAGGGGTAGGGAAGATTTCTTACTCTGCTGCCGCTTGCCTTAGAACCTGAATCCTCCAAAAAAAAGTGTGTCCCGCCTTTTAGGGCTATTTATTGTTATAAATAACAAATAACTCGAAAGCCTCTGGCCTTCTTATTTCTTTCGGTACAGACCCTTCCGCACTGGAACCTGCACCCCTGTCAGAACCCAGCAGTCTGCTGGGATTCTGCCTTACGCATTCACTGCCGCTTTTCCTTGAAATATGAGCATTCATCACATGAGTCAGTTGGTTAATTATGAACCTTGGTGTGCTGTTAACATGTCCCGTAACACCGCAGCAGTTTTGATGAGTACATCTCAACCAGCAGAGTTAGATAAATAACTATCGGACCAGTCAGATCTGACATGCGACCTTCTTCTAAGTAATCATTTAACAAAGATAAACTATCTTCACAGCTAGAGTTGAGGCAGGTGGAATCCCTGTGACTGCCTAATCTGACTAACAAAGTACTACCTAGTTTATACCAATTATTGTCCTTGCCTACAGTTAACCTGTGGGCCGCAATGCAGATTAGTAATCAGTATCTTTTTGTCCTTTAAAACTTGGACTCTGGGATCTGAGGACAACGACCTCCAATTTTCTGTTCTCCGGGTGCTGCATGTAAAACCACAGCCGAAACTACTTCCACACAGATCAGCTCAGTAGCTGGAAACCATAGCACAACGTCATCCTCAAAACAGACCTGCCACAAGACAGAAAGGGGGAAGTCGCACGTTTCATAGGTGTGTTCTGCCAGGACCCCTCTGGCACAATCTGAACATGCAAACTTGGCCTCACACTCCCCGTGGCTGTGCTGCTCTAGTCGCATCCACGTTTCTGACTCTTTTCTTCAGAGGGACGTTTAAAAACGCAGCCACTCTTCAGATCTCTGTGAAACCCTTTGCAGAGTAAGAGCCCATCTGAGGAGCCACCGGTGCTCTCTGCACGCTCTTCCCCTTCTCACCTCCATCCCACATGACTCTGCCTCTCTGGATTGACAAGCTCTGCGCGGATCTTACCTTCTTTGGCCTTTCGTGGTGGGATACATGCTTCTCTTGAGTGGGGGACGTGGATCGACTCCTCCTTCCAGCAATGAAGGAGCCTCCTCCGGAGTGACGTGAGGTCTTCTGAGGTAAGTGGGGAAGGGGAGAGGAGGTGGAGAACAGGAAAAAAAATGAAAGAGAGAGAGGAAACAGTGTTATAGAGTCCAGCTTTCACGGTTACCATGAGCGAAGTTACAGTAAATGGCTTCTCTACCACACGCAGGACCAAACTCTTTCTGCAGCAGATGCCCAGCCTGGTTCCTAATTCGAGGACCAAGCAGATACCATACTAGCGGGCCTACAAAGATCATGTAGATCTAACTCCCCAAATCCTTGGTTCTTGGTGGCCCATGCACACCAACACTTGTAAGTGAAGAAAGGCACAGCCGCTAAGAGACCAGCTGGTAAACAAGAAGATAAATGGTAGCAGCACTTTTGCTTAGACAAGCCAGTCCTCCGGAGCAGCAGCGTCCAGCTTTCGGTCTTGAGCGGGACGTGGGGGCGCGTGTGGAAGGCTGCCCTCTGCTCAGACTCCAGGCACTAGCAGAAGTGTCGCTATCTATCTCAGCATCGGGGAACTTGATACAGAGCTACACTTGTGTCAGATACTGAGGGTACCTGAAGGGCAGGGAAGGTGTCCTCCAGTTTGACTTTGAGGGGGAGCTCAGGACATCAGTCACTGTGTGTGACAGCACTGATAAGCAGGAAGGAAAGTGGGAAAGGCCAGCAACAAAAGAGCCACTGAGACATAAAGCTGTAGTGAGAGGATCAAGTTTCCTTTTTGCTGGAAGGGGAGAGCAGGTGTCTACTAATTATGCAGAACAGGAAAAGGGTTCCTCTCTTTCTTTCCTCTCCGTACTCTAATTAATAGGGGGAAGTCCTTTGCCCCAAATATCCCTCAAACAGCGAACGACTCCATGTCTCTTCCGGGCTGTCTCTGCCCTCAGGTAGAAGTTCTGGCTGGGCCGTGTTACTCCCTCCTGTTCAGGGTGCCTGAGCTATACCCCTAACTCCCTGGGGCATCGAACATCATGGCTGCTCTCCTTTCTTGGGACTCAGCTTTCAGCCATACAGAGCGGGTCAGGGAAGCCAAACCAGATGGTAAGAGTTCAACCCTTGGTTTTGAAAATGGGTTTAAAGATGCTATAGAAATGCAAAATATAAATTAATCTTTTTTCCTACGTGACTCTGATTGAATGCCTCAATACAGAAGCAGGCTGCAGACCTTGTTTATGCGTTCACAGCATTTCTTACTGCTCTGAGCACAGATACAACCGAGGACGAAGACAACGCCTTTTAAGTGACAAAACCACTCCGCTGCAGGGATGAAGAAACTCACCATTTTATTGAAGTGGTACTTGCAGTAGCCACAATATTTGACATTGTCGACTTCTAGGACTTCCTCTTCACATAAGAGGCCAGCCATCTGGGCACTGAAATACAGGCAATTAGGAGGCGGATAAAGCAAATTGTACAACCAGACCACATATCCCATCAAAGGGCAAAGAATAGCTCAGGATACCCAGGCAGGGTCTTGAAGCTTCCTGTTCTGCTTGGCAAACAGTATGCAGGGAGGGGGCAAAAGTTCAGACTATTTTTAATTCATATTAAGATCTTCAAAACTGTCAGTACTTTTCCTCCAGATTGTCTTGCAATTTTTGTTTTGCTGAAGGGAGGCCTGGGAGGCCAGTAACAATTCCAACAAATGACATATCGTGAGCAAGGAATCCATGTAAAGCTGGGAATCTCCCGGTTCTGCTGATGGGCAATGTCGTTTTCAGGCTGCGAGGGCACATGAGGATATCAGCCCTTAAAATCACATCATCTAGATGATACTCTTGCATGTGCTCTGATGGAGAAGGAACATTCCTGGGTTGTGACTCATCTCTCCTCTTCTTGGATTACACACAGTCTTAGGGAAATCCCCAGCCTTCCTTCTCAGCAGGGAAGGCTCACTGGTGAAACCTCAGCCTTCTTGGGGAAGTTCCCCTTACAAACTGAGCGAGGGTGCACAAAATAAACCCAGGGTGATTAGCCCAGCTCCCCATACCGCCCATCTGGTGCGGCCTCAAAGCCACAGCACCAAAACCAATAGGTGGGGCTGTTCCTGGGGTGATGCTGTGGGGAACTCACCAGGTGACATGGAAAGCTTGCCGGCAGCCATGTCGGTTACAGGCCATGCATGCTCCAGAGGCTGCTTTGCTCTCTCTGCCCTGCTCTTCACAGATGTAGCAGGTCTGCGAAACAAAGGAAAAGCGCTCGCTCAGAGAGGCAAAGCGTCTGCTTCACTCTCATTGTTCGCCAGGAGGCAATGCCTTCAAGAACTCACAACTCCACATCCAGTCATCTCCCTCTGGGTTATTTCTCAGTGGCATGCACGAAACTCACGCACCTTCTTTTTCTCCCCAAATAACAACTGGGTCAGATCAAAATGCGGGGTAACCAACATGCAACTCCACGGCAGAGATTGCTCAAGTTGCAGGGAATTGGGGAAGAGAGAAACGGAGGACCAAAAATTATTTGCAGGAGCAGGGATTTCCTTTGTTAGTTATTTTTAAAAGAATCTGAGTACCTGGAAATTAAAATAAATTGGACAGGTGATATGGCAGGATAAGATGACCCCAAAAGGCCAAGGCAGGGCAAGTACGCTTGGGGCAGCAGGAGAAAGAGGCGGCCTTACCTTGTTGAAGCGGTCGTGGGGTACGTACTGCAGGACAATTGGCTCCATGGTGAGCACGTTGGCGAACTGCACCTCTGGGATGTACAAAGCACAGACGACGTGGGCCCACCCTGGGGAAGCAAACAAGACTGAGCGCGGAGATTCACATGGGGCAACCCAGAAGAGTCTTAAACTCAGACAGGGCTGCAGACAAACATGGGAAGGGAGCCAACTTCAGTTAGATGTTAGATTTGAAATACTGCTTGTTGGAACTTGGTGGGAATCAAATCCTTTGCGGGTGAAAGACAGATGGATACCACCTCCGGATTAAATAAGAAAGCAGATATTTCTTTGGGGAAATGTACAACGCTCATCGTTCTTTAAAGCACCCTCCAGGACTTGAGACCCGGAGCTGAAGACCTCACCAAACCCAGGAAGAGCATCCAAGGAGTAAATGATGCTGATGGGACAGGTTTGACATGTAGCCCCATGCCACTGGAAACAAAGCTCCCTTTATTGGCTATTATCAACAGTTAAAGAAGGCCCTTTTTCAGCAAGCCAAGTTAGATTAAAATCTAAATCCACCCAAATGGACACTTCCCAAATCGGATGCGCAAGTTGAAATTCCATCTAGTCAGGAATGAACTGAGAAAGTCTGAGGGTCGGGAGCCTTTGGGGGCTGATCCATACCAGTATAGCTACCGCACCGGAGGGATTTTGCTAGAATTAGGATGGATTCACGTGCGCAGGCAGAACCAAACTCCAGGATCACAGAATCATACAGCACTGTAAGTACTTGGGCTATATAATTCTGTACAATGACGTGGTTGTAACACTTCTTGTGCCTGACCAAACCACGTAATAACATGTTTGGAAGAAAATGCTATGTTATTATAAAACGATCCCCCAACGCCATACTTGTGCTATTGCACTAAGGCTCTTGGCACTTATGACCAGCTCTAGCAGATGCTTCTACAAAATACCCTGGACTTAGGGCTTCTTCTCTAAATATGGGATCTATCAGAATAAAGACTTCCTTGCATGATTTAACTCATTGTGTATTAAGGTAAGTAGCAACTTGGTATAGAAGCCTTTCTGAAAAACAAAGGTTTTGAGAAAAATTCAGTTTGATCTATACAGCCAGTAGCATCAATAGCTACAAGCTCTGACAGCTGAAATCAGACTCCACAGCACTTCACAGCACCAGAGGCTGAGAAGCAGCAACGCTAAGCAGATAAGTCCTGCAGAGAAAAACATCCTTACTGCGTCCTGGTCCCTGCTCTCGGATGGGGACTCAAGGCTGAGGCTCTGTTAGCATGAGGATCACGCTGCTGCTGTGCAAGCATGCAGCAAATAACTCGGCGACTTTCACAGTTCTGTAAACTGTGCCAGATCGTGCACTGACTCCTGCAAAGTTAAACTCAAGCAACTGCACATTTCAGGGGCTGTGCTTCGAAGCCAGCCAGAGGTCAGGCAGGCTCCCCCCCCAGGGAAAGGTCTTCTCGCCACGGAGGCTTCAGAAAGCAAAGTTTTGTATGAAAAAAAGCAGTGCTTTCATTCCTCTGGAGCCTCCAACCTTCCCTTTCTGGTGATGTAGGCTCAGAAATGAATTATTTTGTGCCCAGGGCAGCTGCCGAGTCCCCGGAGGCTCTGCGTGACATACCCGGCTCCGCGCAGAGGTACTCACCTCCGTTGTCGGTCCGTTTCAGGGCTCCATCTTTGTGGGGACACAGTTCACATCTCTTGAAATTAAGCAGAAACAACAAGTTTAATCTAACTCCCAGGGGCGCAGGGCCAGAAAAGAGATGATTCATTTACAACATGGTTATGAAAGATGGGGCTGCTTTCAAAGAGAGGAAGTGGAAGAAGGGCTGAGAGCGGTTTGGGTGCAAAGAGATACTCTGACACAGCTCGATATCGTCCTGTCTGACGGGGACGTATTTAAAGCCTCAGTCCAAGAGCCACAGGGCTACAAGTGAACCTTGACTTTCATGGGGCTTTTTAAAAAAAAAGTTTTAGTCTTTGCGGTTGGGGAGTAAAACTGAAAACCATGACTCAGAGAGCAGAAGGCAAATGAAAAGAAGCCATTATCTATCTTTGCCTCTTTCCTTCCTTCCTTCTCTCTTTCTCTTGTGATATTTTTTCCAGTCTCATGAGGCGGGTGAGGCTGTCGTGACATTTTTGCTGGCGGGGCGTGGGGGCCCATGGCGACCTGGGACTGGCGGGTGGGCACCCTGCTTCCCCCCAGCCCCAGCCCCAGCCCCAGGAAGGGCTGAGGTGGGACGGGGAGGGCGTGAGGGCAGCGGTGGCATCGGAGAGTCCCTGTCACCCGCGGGGGTGGAGGAAGCTCCCTCAGCGCTGCCACGCTGGGTGGGAGACTGCAGGCCTGGCGCCATGACAGGCGGTGAGGGACTCCAAGCCCCCCTCCATGCCCAGCCCCTAATGGCTGCATTTGGGGAAGGCCGTGAGGGGGAGACACACCATCTCCTCCACGGGGGGCCAGCAGCCACAGAGTGATGGGATGGGAGATGAGCCCCCTCATGCCAGGCCCCAAGGGCAGGGAGGCCTCCAAGGCCAGGAATGGCCCCGAAAGGGTCTCCTTCCCAGGGTGGGAACGGACCTCAGCCCCCCGCCATGCACACCCAGCGAGGGAGAGGCGAGGGGATGGGGAAGGTCTGGCCAGGCCGGACAGGAAGAGCGAGGGAAACCCAGCGCCACGGCTCCTGGCGCTATGCCTTGCCTCACAGCAGACGGCGAGACCTCGCACTCATTTTTCCCACCTCACTAATTTCTGCCCTGCCCGGCCGTCATTGGCCTCCACGTTGGCCGATCGCTACATGAGGGCTCTCCCCCGGCCATAACACCCTTTTCAAGTGTTGGTGGAAGGTGGGGCGGTTTCGGGGCATGTTGCCATGCATGGGGGAACACGCTCCCCAGCCCTGAGGGCTCCTCTCGGGCTGAGCTGCCTGAAAATGGTCATTGTCTTCTCATGGCATCACTCATTGAAAATTTCTATGTGCTTTTTATTGTGCTCGACTTTTAAAAAGGCCCAAAAACCTGTGACGTGCAAACCTTTTTCCTTCCCTAGTAGAAACGTCCGATTTGTTAAAAAAACAAAACAAAACAAAAAGCAAACAAACAAGAGCCCCCCCCCCCCCCCTTTCTGTGAAAAACGTGCTTCGTCAGAAAGTTTTGAAATGAGGTGCCTGGTGTCACAGTGAGACAGCGGGCTGCGCCGCTCTGAGCGTGCGCGCCCCGGCGCTCTCGCCTGCCTGCGCCTCGCCGCGATCGCTCGGCTCTGGTGAGCGTAATGGGGCAGGTGCTCCACACCCCGAGAAACACCAACGTATGGAGCAATAACTGGCTGTGAGCAAAAGCCTCTGCCACCGAGCAGTCCCCAAGGACCTTCCACAAAGGTGGTTTTCCTCAAGATCTCCTCTGCTGAAATTTTACCTCCTGGACAGACGGGCACAATAAATCAGACTGCAACGCTATGGGCAGCGGGGAGGCTCAGCCTGATCCTCCAACGCTTGCAGTGGAGTCAAGCACGCGGGGCCGTCAAACAGGCGCCTTTGGCAAGCACGAAATCCCTGTGATAACGTATAAGTAAGAGATGAGGGGACAAAGACCAGTGCCGTCCTTGGTAGCCCCGTAACTTGGTCTGAAATACAGATGGATGACCACAGGAGGTGTTTCTCACTGCTCCTGGTTAGGTCCAGGCTGCCAGAGGGCTGGAGAGCTGCTCTCACAATTACTATGGAAAGCCCGGCAGAGCCAAGACAGAAAAAGAACTGGGTTAACTGAGACACTGTAATAAGAAATTTGCACTTGAAAAGGCCCCTCCGCTCTCCCCTCCACCCCTCAGATCAAAGCGGCTCTCCCACCATGCGATTAGCAAAGCTCTGATTGTAACAAGAGGGGTTAACAGCTCCATCGGCCCCACACAAGACTTTTAATAGCCCTGCCTCTAAATGACAGCTAAAGCCTTCACATGATCCCTCACATGAGTGCCCTCTGGCCATTGCAGCTCACCGGGCTTCCAAGACAATTTGATTACAAAGTGGATGGGCTTTCAGTTGCTTACTGTAAGCACAATAGCGTCCACAGCATCCTTTAGGGACCTGAGCGTCTGAGGGGTTATGAGCAGGGATTAGTGGTACCTCTTCGTTTTATTCAACCTGCACAGGCCAAGGCAGTCTCCCGGGTTTTTATTTCAGCTCTGGGAAAAGAGCAGAGCTTGGTTGATTTAAACCAGGTTGTGATGGGTAAGGTTAGAGCTCCTGATCCCCTGGGGCTTCTAACTCGGGCTCTACCACCAAGCCACTACAGCTGCCGACTGCAGGTAGGGGTCCTGAGCTCTCTTTCCAAAGCTAAGGAGGGGATGGAGTCCACCTCTCCAAAGGAGCGATACAGAAATCAGACCTATGTTTTAAAGCACTAACTAAGGAGTGTAATATTCTCCGTGCCTCCCTATCTCAGTTTCAATGGAAAAGTATCAATATTTAGCCAATAAATACGTTTGTTATGGACAAAGCCTGTAAACTGCTTTAAGATTCTTCTATGAAGGCAGATGTGGGAAGAAAAACATTGTTGTTTTTCAAAGGAGTTTGCCACACAGTCATTACGAAAGAAATACAAGTATCAATTCATCCTGCTGCTGTTGTCAGTGTATGCTGCGCTCAAATAGTAGCATCTCTCCTTCAAGATCCTCAAGGCAGCGCCTGCAGGCTGATAACGCCCCTCTCGCAGCCGGAGGAAGCCAGGCACAGAGAGGTGCAGTGAAACCTCAGGGCAGTGGAAGAGCCATACTTTCAGCCTCGCTGGACCACGGAGCACAAATTCAAATTGTTTTAGTAGCAGAGCCATAGCACAGATCTCCTAAGACCTGACTCATTTCCCTTACTCTGATCATGCTGTTCTCTACATCAAAGAACTAGATTCTTTTTAAGTATTTACCCATCTGCGTGTCTGTTGCTATGACTGCTGGTGTTTAACTGAAAAGGTGAGGGATTTAGATACGAAATCATCCCCAGCTCTGCTTAGGAAGGAAGATTATCCCTGTTCAGTTATTATAGTAGCAGGGCTGAATGCCACAGGACTGAATGGCACGACTGAAGCCCACCACGCATCGCCTAACAGATTTCAGCGAGGGCGACTTAAATAAGGAGCCACCTGCGGGGGTATTGTTTTCTTGATACCTTGGAGGCAGTTCAAAGCGTATAATGCTCAAGCGAAAAGTTACGGTCCCCGCACTGAGCACAGGTGAGGAGAACTTGAGAGTACATGTGGTGCTACAGCTCACGCCGAATTGTAGCTAACGCTGAAGAGCCGCTCTCTGCTTGCACAGTTGGGAGAGCCGGGCGAAAGAGGCCCACGAAATCCAAATTCCTTTCTTTGCCATGAAACTATCTGGAGGATGTAAAAGCAGTCAAAGACACATTTGATCTTCTTTACTGCAGCGCACATAAAAGCAGCATCTTACAACGGGAAAAGAGCTCAGGTCTGAAAGTCTGGTCTTGTTTACGCTCCCGCTTCCAATGAGGAATGAGTTAATGCAATGTAGAAAGCATGGGTACAGATACCTAATTCCCCTATGCACTCATCTTTGCCAAGTTCTTCGCCCATCTGTGAAACAGATTAAACTTCTGTACTGCAGCAAGCAGAGAGCCCGGCTGAGATGGAGCAGGCTATTTGCTGTGGCCTGCGCAGATCTGCAGATTCAGGGGTCACCTACGCCAGCTTCGCTAGGTGTGTACTTCAGAGAAGATTTAGCTACACCAGTACAGAAGGTAGTGCAGGCATTAATAAATGCTGCTTGTGCTCAGTGAGGCCTTCTGTACCTAAGGAAAGCCAAAGTTTAGTTTAAATCCACCTTTAAGAGAGCGAAGCTATCTTGGATCTACTGTATGGCAAAAGCAGCATCTATGGCACAACTAACATGTTAAAGATCTACACCCTGGCGCCTCAGCAGCTGGCTGGTGCAGCCGTATCTGATAAGGGTTCACATGGGAAGTTATTGCAGAAGAGCTGGTGTGCTATAAACTCACAGCCTAGTTTACTGCACAAATAACTTTGCCACATAGGCGGACCTAAGAGGCAGTCCTGGCCTGATTGTTTCCACTTTCCTGCCTTACCGGGAAATGCCAGAATTAATTAAGAACATTTGTAAAGCGTTCTATACTGCTAAATTGCAACTTAGACAGAAACTAAACCCTGCTCCAGCTTCCTGTCATTTTCTCTGCTGTTTTACAAACTCAGAAGGCTTTACGCGGGAGACTGCTGCTGCGAGATGAATGCCAACCCATCCTGTCAGTCAGTGTGGTAGCTCTGACAGTACAGCAGCACCCCAGGTGACGCCAACTTTCCTCCACTCCAAAACTTCCTGAGGAGCTGTACAGAAAAAGCCGCAGGGAAGCCACCTCTTTGCAGAATGACATTATTTTTGAGAAGACCGAAGTCTCTAGACTAAAAGAAATTGGCGTTGGTAACTTGCTTAAAAGCACCTCTGGCAGCATCTTCATCAAAATGGCTAATGGCATTGTATAAAATTGTTTGATACAATTATTCCTGTTGTACAAAGAAGATACCGCAGGTTACAGGCAGAGCTGGGACTGTGCTGCAATGCCAGGCTCCATCCCTTCTGCCAGGGGACCACACTGCCTTCCAGCAGACACGAAGGGCATCGACCGAACCGACTCAGTGGAGGTACAAGCGTGCTTCGTACTCACCACCCTGGCGGCTCTCTCTTGAGATTCACATTTCCGACAGAACCAGGGTCCGGTAGGAACCTGGACAATTCCATAGCAAGCTGGAAGAAAAGCAAAGAGAGTTCATTAGACCACCTTTAAATCAGCTGCTTAATTTCTCTGGTGTATATAAGAGTTTGCCCGATCTGTTACCAGTCAGAGATTGGTGATAAAACCAAAACTTGACATCTATGCAGTTCTAGTTTCCACATCCAGCAACAGCAGACAGCCTTTTGCAAGAGGTCCAGTGTTACACATTTATTTGGGTTTCCAAACAAGCTCACGCCCAGTATGAAAAATTCCGATGAAAATCTGGCCTAAGTAGGAATCGAGGGCTTCATAAACTGTGTCTAATTCTGGTTTAGCGAACACAAACGGATAATTTCTTACCCCTGAACTTTTCAAGTGTCACTAGTGATCTTAATCTAAAATTATGAAATGGCTGGCTATGAGGCACCTTAACCATAATTAGGACTAAGATAAAATCTCAGCATCATGCAGGAAATCATCTCCGTGAGAATTCAGACAGACACCAAGCGAAACTCCCATTGATCCCGCACACCCTCACGTCTGTAAGTCACATCCAGCAGCAGCCCTTTGCAGCACCCTTCCAAGACCACGAATTCAGGGGTTTTTGGACTACTCCTGTTTTTATCCAGCTATGCCACGCGTCCCTTTTGCTTTCTACATCACTCCTGACGCTCTCAGGGTCTCCCTCTGCAAGCTGCAGCTCCCGCTTCTTTAATATTAGTTCCCTTCTCTGACAGGGCAATGTTGCTTGAAGACTGTTCAACCTTCTTTGGCGATCTCCTCCCTCTAACCCTCTAAGGATGGTCTTTCTGAGTCCCAAAGAAAGTGTTCCTGACCCTGAAAGTGCCCTTAGCCACCGTGCAGGTGGGTTTAAAGCAACAGAGGATGGTAAAGATAGTGGTAAGAAGTAAAGCTACGCATCTTGGACGAGGATATAGAAGTCTCCTAGGAAAGAACAAACTATATCTTCCTTATTCCACCTTCGAATGCGAGCTGGCGGTTGGAATGGAATCCCAGTCACTCGAGACATTTGAAACTAGGTTTCTGAAAATATCCTGCTGGAAGCAACGCCGTGATGTTCCCCGGGGCATGGACCAGACAAGACCCGCAATAGGTTCTCTCCATCTCTCTAACGTCTATTATTCCACATCAGCCAGGAAAACGAACGCCATCGTAGGGCTAAACCGAAGGAGCTGACTACAAGATGAGCCAAGGCATACACGTAAGAAAATAGAAACCACACGAAAGCAATGACAGAGTCACTGGCCTTGGGTCCATCTTTAGCAGTGGGCTTAGGGCCAAAAGCAAGCACTCGGCTGGAGCCAGTGCGAGCTTCTGTGCCCACTGCTTCAAAAAGGAAGAAAACAAGGAACAATGCAGAACGTCAGTAAGGCAGGGTTGAAAATACGATTTGTAAGTGTTCTTAACTACCTTAGTGGAGTCTTCACTTCCCACCAGATGTTTTTGTTAACCTTTTGGATTTTTTGCTGGAAAGATAAGATTTCTAACCATCGTCACAGAAATGGTGCTGATATTTTTAGGAATGAGCCCTAACACGTAGCTATAACATCAGCTTAAAAAAACCCACATCGCTCTTTATTTAACTGTACAATCATTTCAAAAGATAACTTTGGTTTTGCGGATATTCAAGCAGCACAAAGAGATACCAAACCCAGTGTGTGATTGCACGGACTGAGACTGGATGACCCAGATGATCCCCTACAGTGGTTTGTTTCTGTTTAAGAAATAAAGACCTACCAAAACACCCCACTGCTGCTAGGTTTACGAGCAGGCTTTAAAAAGAGGGTTGAAGAACATCCACTATGCACGGCTACACAACTTGCGAATCACTGTACGCTGAAGGACTCTTACAAGACCTAAATAGTTGTGTTTTCCAAACACACAAGCGGTGCCCTCTCTGAGACTTTTCTAACACGTTCCAACGCTATCGAAACACGGCTGCGTGCCTGCTTCCGCGCCGCTTCCACGAACAGCAAACACATCCAGTCTCCGTACTGGTGCGGGCCTGGAAACAGGCACCCTAAAAGAATAAAAGCGTTGTATATTGGAAACAGTCCTTGAACGTTTGAAACTGTTCTTGCCAGCAAACCAAAGTGTTTCTTTTAGTCTTGGGAGTGGGCACAAGGATGCCAATGCCCTTTATCTTCCTCAAAAAAAAGAGCGTGATGAAGAAATCTGTTTTCTAGCATGTGGATTGGTAAATGATGGGAAGAATGGAAGACTTACACCAGCAAAATTAAAACAGAAAGAAGCGTCCTTCCAGAGAGACCCTCGTCCTGCCGGGTCACGCGGAGCCACCCCGGCGAGGCTGCTTGATGACAGCACACACCCAAGCATCGCCTCCGAACGAGGAGAAATCCCCTGCGAGCTTTGCTTCCTCATTTTAACTCCCCTCCTGTCACCTGGTTGTAAGCGACTTCTTACTGAAGCCGTGAGCACCGATACACCAAACGTACAGCAAGCAGAAGAAAGCCCAACCTACAGACCCAGAGACCTGCGCCTGACAGGCGGGCAGAGGCAGAGCAGGACACGTTCGCAGCTGGAGACAGGAGCGTGCATCAAGAGACCGAGGGAGAGGTTGTACAGGAAGAGGCTGGAGATGTGCTGGTAGATGGATAGGATAATAATAGCTGGAAAAACAGACATGCCCGATGGGAGCAGAAACCTTCGCATTATTCAAAACAAACCAACCAGGATAATCGCTGTGCCTTTCTGCTGGATTTGAACGACAGCAAAAACATGATTTTAAGATTTTTTTGTTGTTGTTGCTGTTGTTCGGGAGACCCCAGGACAAACTTTCCGGTCCCATACCGTGTGTTAGGGGCGTGCTCCAAGTCATTTAAAATGCGAACAGCCCGTATCTCTGGGAGGAGAAGGGCTGCCTTCCTCCCTGCCCTTGGAGGAGGCAGCTCCGGGCCCCGCGGCCCCCCCGGGGGGTTACCCGGGGCCATGTGCGGCAGCGGCCCGCGGCGAGGGCACCGGACCCCCCCCGGGGGCGGCTGCGGCGCTCCCCAGCCCGGCGCTGCCCTCCT
>VZSC01005453.1:146713-157531 GCA_013398225.1 Steatornis caripensis
CCCCCCACCCCTATACAATCATGGCTGCGCCGCCCGCATGCTCCTGTAAAATCTGAGGATCAGGGGCTGCAGGCTGCCTGGCTCGGGTGCATTTCTCCGCGTGCCTCTGTGCGTGTGAGATTCATTTATATATTTATTTATTTATTTTTACACACACCACCCCCTCCGGCCGCTTTACGCCGCTTCTTTCTTTATGTTTTTGTTCACACACCGCCCCTAGGACTAAGATAAAATCTCAGCATCATGCAGGAAATCATCTCCGTGAGAATTCAGACAGACACCAAGCGAAACTCCCATTGATCCCGCACACCCTCACGTCTGTAAGTCACATCCAGCAGCAGCCCTTTGCAGCACCCTTCCAAGACCACGAATTCAGGGGTTTTTGGACTACTCCTGTTTTTATCCAGCTATGCCANAACCGAGCAGGAATCCGAGTGTGCACCCGTGTGTGCAAAGCGCTGGATGCGTGCCCGAGCCACTCAACATGGATCGCTCCGGAGCGATGCGTTGGGACCGTTCCGCAAATCCTATTATCTCCGCAATTCCTCTCGGACGGATCGGGGCTCCGCGAGCGCCACCGCCTGTCCCGCTCTCGGAGGCGTTTTTAACCCCTTGGCACCTGTTTTGTTGTCTTTGCAAGGAAGGAGAAAGATCAACCCCACCCCCACTCCCCCCCGGAGTTTTATGGCCGGCGAGACGAGCGTCAGAAATCAGCTGGAAACCAGTAAAAAGAAATCATCCTAGAGTCCCAGTGCGTAATGCTGTATGGGATTGCAGCTGCAAATCCCGTAAATCCACGCAGGGGTACACCACGAGAAACAGCCCTTGCCTTGACACATCATCCGGAACGGGCAAGGAGAAACGAGGAAAACACCAGCACAGAGCACATAAATCGTTAAATCTTAGAGAAGAGGCCTAGGAGGAACCCAAAGAATTCACGTAATGTGTTCCTACAGCTCCAGCTCTACCTGAAATCATCTGCGTGAGGACACGGAGCAGCTCCGAGGGAGCAGAGCCCAGGCCTCGTGATCTCTCACACAGGTGCTTACCCAGTGACCACACCGTCCTCATGAAAACAAGGAGGTGCCTGATGCCAGTCGGGGCAAAGAAAACAGTAGAAAACGTTAACAGCGAGCGATTATTTGCCTGCACTGATAGAGAAAAATATGCCCTCTAAGTTGCCATACGGCTTTTCGTGGGGCGGGTGGAGGAGCGGCATACAGCCACTTCAATCGGAAGGCGCACGCGAAGGTGCCCAATTTGCAGTACTGCATTTCAATTGTGTTCCTGTAAACCCTCGGCGTTTTCAAGAAGAAGTGTTGTCAATTAGATCAGGAGGAGAGAGTCTTGTGTTTGCTTGGGAAATGTATGGGGTTAATGGAATCGCGGAGCTACTTTTCCCCTGTTCTCTGTGGGATGTGAGCGCTGAAGAGAGATGGACGTGGTAGCGAAGGAAACATCAAGAAGAAAAAATCGAAAGCTGTTCTCTCTGCTTCCAGGAGTTGGCACTTACAATTGTTTTCGGATACTGGCGTGTGTGTGAGTGGCCAGGAGGTCATATCTGTACTCGAAAGTCGGCCTTCAAAGCCGTCAGTGTTTCTGCAGAAAGACGCCCTCCCTGGAACTCAGCCTCAGCAGGGCTGTTCTCCTGCCTGCGAGCGCATTGCTGCGGTGGCTTCACGGGAACTATTCCTGATTTACAGCAGCTTAAATAAGACCCGAAACGGTGTCAGCGTCCCTTAGACCGGCGACCCTCTGCTTGCTCAAAGCGTTTCCCTTGCGCCAGGTAGTCTTTGAAAGGTCGGCGTATCCCATCCTATAGTTTCTTGAAAAAAAAATTCTCATCAGTGAGCAGAGAGGAAACCCATTCCAGCAGCCCTAATAATCACCAGTTTAGCATCCTTTACATTGCACCTGTTCAAGCGTTACATCAAGGGGCTGGAAGGCAGACGGCTCCCTGAGAAGCTGCCCGCTGGGTTGCTGTCTTCCTTTTATTACATTCCTTTGAGAGTCACAGGGGCAGACAATACGTTCGCCACATTGCTGGAAATTCACTCAGCCTTAGCTCACTTTTCTGGGAGGGTTTCCCCTCCTCTCCCCCCCTTTTTTTTTTTCCTTTTATCTATTGTGTTATGAACTTGTTTAAAAGAAAAGGGGGAAAATCTGGCTGGTTGCCTTTGTAACCTGAAGGAGATCCTCGCGGTTTCCGATTGTCTTAGACTACAGGACAAAATGCTAAACGTCCGCCATCCCCTGACGGTCTTGGTTCCACTTGGCCATGCCAGCAGACACTTGGACTTGAACTGCAAATTTGCCTTTAGGGGATTAAGTTCCAATTTACATAACTAATCCCTGCGGTGAGGAAAGGCCAGGCCGGAGAGGAAAGGGCACGGTGGTTTCTTGAGAAAAAATTGGGGGAAAGTTACGACTCCGAAAACTGAGACACGGAGATATTTGATTTATATTGTCCATTTGTTATTTTATCAGTCAGTGTTTTTAAAGCGCGGCCATATGTAGGAAGCAGGCAAAATTAAAGTGATATGTACTGACTCATGGGAACCACTATCCTTGCGTATCTATCTCGGGCATAACTGCAGACCTAAGTTACAGAAGTTGTTACTAAACTTAGTCGTTTTACTACTATATCTAGAAAATTGTGGATAAGGGAACCGGCTTCTGCACAGGCTCCTACACCATGAGCAGAGCTGTTAGCCTTATCTCTGTCTGCAGGGCCTTTGTTACAGCTGATCTTCCATTTTCAGGGGGATCCTTCGCAGTTACTCGATTCGTATTTTAAAGCAGCGTACACTTAGTTAGCATCTAAGTGCCTGACATGGAACTTCTTGAGATATAATAAAGTGCTCTTACTGGGGGGTAAGGCCATCTCATTGCATTTTCCGGATTATTCATAATTCAGCTATTTCATCTGTAGGATCCATACATCCTATGCTAAAGAAAAGAACAAAAATAAAAAGCAAGAAAATTTATCTTTCTTATGATAGCTCCACGTGCTCTTAGGAAATTGAAAGACTGATCTGTGTTAGAGAAGCGCTTGTGGCCTAGCTCACACAAAGGGTCGATGCGAGGAAGCACTGGGATGTACGTACTTAATGGCTTGCAGTGATAGATTGCCTCTCTGCGCAGTATCCCAGCCTTTTCCAACAGCTTCTCCTGGGAATGAAGACTCTTCCTTCCTTCATTTATGGAGAAACTGTCACTTAAGATTATCATGAGTAAGGACTGCAATTTATCTGAGTCCAAGGAGGGATAAAACTGGCCTATTTGTGCACAGACGAGCCTGCGTCCCTATTGAACGAACCTGTCTGCTCTATCAGATCTCACCTTACTCCTCTTGGGCAGGTTGGAGGAAGAGGGAACTGTGCAGATAAGAGTAGCAATCCCCACCAGGCAGCCAAATTCCTTCGAGTCACTAGCAAGAACTGCTACTTTAAAGTACAAGTCTCTCAGTCGGAACTGCGGGATCGGTTCCACAGATAGCAGCAGCAAAGCCTTATCCTCTGTCAGCAGCAGCCGCCAGGGAGAACGGGACATAATCGGGGCACTCGCCAAACCGCATCGCTTTTAGAAAGTCGCTTTCTCATTTTAGACCAAACTTTTCGTCCTTCTCACCAATGCGTATACGTTGAGCTCCTTCATCTCTCTGTAAACGCTTACTAGCACAGCAAGAAGACTACACACATTATTTATACACATTACTTAAACAAAATAACTTTGTTCTGCTTTCTTTAAAGCTTTGCCTGGGCTGTTTTTCTCTGTATGCCTTGTTTTGGATACCACGGTGTCGCAAAACTTTGGGAAGGATTACGCTAGTTGTCAAATTTCAAGGCCAAGTGTCCCTCCGTGAAGAGGTAAATAATCTATGGCAGAGAATTCTTCTGCATATCTGAAAAGATGGGCTCCAGCTCTGCCACTGACCTGGTGCAAGACTTTAGGTAAATTATTTTACTTTTCCCTTCTTCTCTGTTTGGATTATTAGACCTTCGAGGAGGGAATGCCCTTTGCACTCTTCCAGGATCGGTAGGGTCCTGATGGTGCTCAGAGGCTCTGCATGTTCCCCCATCGTCATTAATCATAATTGTAATAGGGACACTTAATTAATTCTAATTGTAAAATGAGAATGACGGTAATGATAACGACAAGTCATCAAATGCGGTTCAGTGCTATACACAAAACTTTACCCGACTTTATTTTTTGCCTCGCCCGCATATAATGCTGCTAACTGGGCTGTTCTGGAGTTTTGCTGCCTTTGCAGTAGGTTTATCAAGGATAGAAACTTTTTTCCTTTCTCTCCACCAAAAATCGATTTTATTACCTAGAGACAAAATGTCCATATTCACAGGCCTGTGGGGACAGGGGGTCGAAACCTTGCTCTTTCTCTACACCATACACGGGAGAGACGTCTTCCAATCCAACGAAATCTCAATTGCAATCAGTCAGCGCTGTGGTGCACGTTTTCCTACAGTACGTGAGGGCCTCTTCACTCTCCTTTACCGTCATCGGGCAAGGAAAAATCCCAGTGAGGGCTGCAAAGGCTTCTCATACCCTGCAGGGCTGAAAGCTGGGAGTCTCGATTGCAACCTGCAAAGGCAAAGTCTCTGTTTAAACAGGAGCTTCAGCTGTCTCCGCAGCGAGTCGTTCCCAAAGGAGAGAAAATGAGACCTTTGCCCCTGCTCTTCATGAACCACACCTACCAAAACCCCCACGATTTTCGTCTCTTTTCTGCCCGTGTCCTCACCAAAAGCGTTTCATCCAGGTGTCTTTTCTTAAGAAACAACTCCGTTTCGTGAAGATATTTGTGAAAGAAAAAGAAACCGTCAGCTTTCAGAAGGGGCTGTTGAATTGGCGCTTGTACTTCATCGGATGAGTTACTTTGTGCTTGCTCCATTGTGGGCTAAACGCCGCGTTTCTGATGCACAAACACCCACAGAAAGTCTCAGAGGGTAAAGAGAGCCAAGAGCCAAACAAACGCACTCCCGGCTTTGTTTCGTCAGCAGCGTTCTGGCCTTGGACAAGTCACTTCCTCCCTTTGTGCCTCATTTTCCCTCTTTGTCTGGCCAATTCCCTACTGCAGAGCACTTTTGGGTTGTTTGTCTGAGAAAGGACTGTATAAGTGCAAGTTATTCTTCATTAAACAATGTCATTAAGGACTTTGAAAGGAAACAATGATGTCATTAACAACTTTGACAGGAAATAGTGCCATTAATGACTTATAAAGGAAAAAAGTAGCGATTGAAATGTCTTCTGTGCCTGTCCTTTATTTTTAACCTCCGGCAGCTTAAATCAAGCGAGACAGTGGATCATATTTGTCTTCATGGTTTTGATGCATTCAAAACAGTAAAATTGATTAATAGTACAGGAAGATGACAGATTTGCTTTTGGTACTAAATTACTCTTTTATGCGCGGAAATATTTCGCACCGATTGTTAGAATCGCTGTGTCTCTTTTCGCCCGGAAAGCCGAAACTCCCACGCTTTCGTGACTTGCCCGTGTTTATGACCACTTTCCAGCCCGCTTACCTTACCGTCCTCTCCCACCGCGGTAGTGGGGATTCCTGCGGGTCGTGCGTTTAAAGTGGTTTAGCTGTTTATTCACTTCTTCCTGCAAAAAAAGAGAATGTGCTGCAGACCGTGTAGTTGAGGAACATCTCTAAAACGAGTCCAGTTTAACAAACCTAATGGGATAGTCATCAAACCACATAAACATTGCTTTGGAAGGAACTTCAAGAGACCAATTAGGCTAATTCCCTGTGGGGAGGCAGAAGCAAGGACTTATTAGTGTCATATTATTTTTTTATTATTATTATTATTTACATTAGGCAGTGAAAGCACAGAACAATTACCAGAGAAGTGATGCGGTCTGTGTCCAGAAACCAAGAGTATTTTTAAGGAGCCCGTACTTAGGCTTTCAAGTTCATTCTTAGGAACCCAAACAGACGCCCTGGCTTCAAAACCAAACCAAGCTTTGGAGCTGCTCCCGTCTCTTGGCATGCCCAAACCTCTGCTGATGCACGCGGGGCCGGACCAAGGCTTTTGAGAGCATTTGAACTCTCCCGGGGTGCTTTGGCACGGCAGAGCGTTGGGTACTTCATAGATTCAGGCCCTGAGCCTTCAGCCTAGGTCCTGGTGTGAAAGGGGGGATTAATAATCACAAACAGATCCTTTTTTAATGGGAGTCAGGCACCTGTTTCCCTTTGTGCCTTGGGACTTTTTCCTCACATTCCTGCGTTTTTAGCACCTTTAAAAAATACTTGGCAGTAATCGAAGCTTTGACTATACCCACCAGTTGCTCTCATTTAATTGGTTTACAAGCCAGTTTAATTAAACGCTCTGTTTTGACATCCTTGTATTGGTTTAGAGCGTTGCATCAGCTTAGCTTGCGATTCTGTGCTGAGTTCTTGGCTACGCTATCGGAAACTGCCTTTAAGACAGGAAACCTGAGGTAAAAGCCTGAAGGTAACAGCCCTGCAGTGACTGCACAAACCCAAGTCCTTGTTCCAGGCCGACGCTGTCTTCCTGGGGCTGAAAATACCCCGAGCTGGGCTGGCCCCATGGCATGGCAAGGTGTGGGGCAGCAAAGGCCGCTGTCCCTCACCGCCCCACTGCCAAGCCGACAGCGGTCCAGGGTGCTAAACCGGCACAGGGTCAGGCCTTCTCCTCCCAAATTACCTATATATATACTCCTCTATATATGCGTATGATGACTTCTCAAGCTGGTTTCCAGTACGCAAAAGAATCCATCACGGAGTTCTGCAGAAAAAGTTGTGCTCGGAACTGCAGAAGCTCCACTGCTGCTGCACACCCCCCACCGCATAGCACCTGGGGCTGGGGAAGGGTGTCAGCTCCCCCCCAAATGCCCCTGCTGGCTAAGATCTCTGCAAAACCAAAAACCTTCACCGACAGCCCAGGGGGTGAGCTGGGTGCTGCAGGCCCAGGGCGGGCTGCCGGGACCCCCCAAGCTGGGGCTTGGCCCCGGAGCTGCGCGGTGCCCGGCTCCGGTGAGCCAGGCTGAGAAAGCCCCGTGAACATTGACAGGAAACGATCGGCGGCTTTTTTGGTTGCGAGCTGCAGCGCTGAGGTTCAGGCAACAACATCCTGCCCCCGCGCAGAGCCAGGGCCACGCTCCCGGGGACCGGGCAGGAAGTGGGGGCTGCAGGGGTGGGGGGCTGAGAGCAGCCCCCGGACAGGACCGGGCGGCCCTGAGCACAGGCAGCCCTGTGCCACCCCTTGCTCACCCTACAGACGGCAGAGGCGATGCTCCTCCCTGGAGCGTGTCTGTCCTGCCATCCCCCCCTGCATCCATTCCTGCATCTATCCCTGCATCCCCCACTCCATCCCTCCCTATATCCCTCCCTGTATCCCTCCATCCCTCCCTGCATCCCCCCATGCATCCCTCCTTGTATTCCTCCATCCCTCCCTGTGTCCCTCCCTGCATCCATTCCTGCATCTATCCCTGCATCCCCCCCTGCATTGCCTTCTGCATCCCTGCATCCATCCCTGCATCCCCCCCTGCATCCCTCCCTGTATCCCTCCATCCCTCCATCCCTCCCTGCATCCCTGCATCCATCCCTGCATCCCCCCCTGCATCCCTCCCTGTATCCCTCCATCCCTCCATCCCTCCCTGCATCCCTGCATCCATCCCTGCATCCCCCCCTGCATCCCTCCCTGTATCCCTCCATCCCTCCATCCCTCCCTGCATCCCTGCATCCATCCCTGCATCCCCCCCTGCATCCCTCCCTGTATCCCTCCATCCCTCCATCCCTCCCTGCATCCCTGCATCCATCCCTGCATCCCCCCCTGCATCCCTCCCTGTATCCCTCCATCCCTCCATCCCTCCCTGCATCCCTGCATCCATCCCTGCATCCCCCCCTGCATCCCTCCCTGTATCCCTCCATCCCTCCATCCCTCCCTGCATCCCTGCATCCATCCCTGCATCCCCCCCTGCATCCCTCCCTGTATCCCTCCATCCCTCCATCCCTCCCTGCATCCCTGCATCCATCCCTGCATCCCCCCCTGCATCCCTCCCTGTATCCCTCCATCCCTCCATCCCTCCCTGCATCCCTGCATCCATCCCTGCATCCCCCCCTGCATCCCTCCCTGTATCCCTCCATCCCTCCATCCCTCCCTGCATCCCTGCATCCATCCCTGCATCCCCCCCTGCATCCCTCCCTGTATCCCTCCCTGCATCCATCCCACCATCCACATCTACCCACTGAGAGCAGCCCCGCGGACAAGGACTTGGGGGTACTGGTGGGTGAAAAGCTGGACATGAGCCAGCGATGTGCGCTTGCAGGCCAGAAAGCCAACCGTATCCTGGGCTGCATCAAACACAGCGTGGCCAGCGGGTCGTGGGATGGGATTGAGCCCCTCTACCCCGCTCTGGTGAGACCCCCCTGCAGCCCTGCATCCAGCCCCAGTGTCCCCAGCACAGGAAAGACGCGGAGCTGTTGGAGTGGGTCCAGAGGAGGCCACAAAACCGATCAGAGGGCTGGAAGAGCTCTGCTGCGAGCAAGGGCTGAGAGAGTGGAGGTTCTTCAGCCTGGAGAAGAGAAGGCCCTGGGGAGACCTTATTGTGGCCTTCCGTGCCTAAAGGGGACCTGTAAGAAAGATGGCAGCAGACTTTTTAGGAGAGCCTGTCGCGATAGGCCAAGGGGTGATGGTTTTAAACCGAGAGGGCAGATTCAGACTGGATATAAGGCAGAAATTTTGTATGCTGAGGGTGCTGAGACACTGGCACGGGTTGCCCAGAGAGGTGGGGGATGCCCCAGCCCCGGGAACATTCAAGGTCAGGTTGGACGGGGCTCTGAGCAACCTGACGGCGCGGAAGGTGTCCCTGCTCACGGCAGGGGTTGGACTGGACGGCCTCGAAAGGTCCCTTCCCACCCAAACCATCCTGTGATGCCGTCTCCACCGGGAGGGCCTGCTCCTTCCCTGGGCTGCTGGGTGCTGCCACCCCCAAACCGTCCCACAGCCGTGCCNGATCACTCTATACTCAAAACTACAAAACCTACAACGCCCTTTGAGGCTCCCCCTCCGAAAGCCCCGCAGGGCCGGCGGCGCTGGGGCAGCTGCAGGCTGCGCTTCGTGTTTATCAGCCGGTGAGTAGCTCCGCTTCTTAGTAAGAGCTGCAAGGGTGGAAAAGAAAACCTAATCAAACCTTCAGCCCTTCGTCACCACTCTTGGGAGATTTGCACAGACTGTTCTGAGGTGCCTGTTTACTAGAAATGTCCTAATTATTTGTCGGAGGAAGCGACTGTTTCCTTCATTGATAATTTTGGTGATTTATCATGGCCTCTGCCAATCTGCCCTGCTGTTAGGAGCGTCCTTTTAATCACGTGTCTGTTTAGTGACTCTTACAGAATCTTCTTGCTCATCCTATTACTCATCAGAAATTCTGAGGCTGTAACCTGTTACTTAGTCACCGGTGAGTCACAGCTTGTTCCTTGGAAAACACACGGTGGCCCAATGCCGACGTCCCCGAGGCTTACCCCCAAAATAGCGCGTAAAGTCACCGCCACCACGCCCCCGAGGAGAGCGGAGGGAACACATCGAGGCTGATGGTTTCAGCCTAATTCGTGAGCAATATTTGGAATAAATCAGTTTAACTGTGATTCATATCTGTCTGCCTCGGCGCTCAAATAGTTTTGCACTCCACTCGAGAGCCCCGGGAGCGGGAACGATTTCTAAAAGCGGCAAAAATCGGTGCGCAAAGCTCTCTGAGGGCGAGGCAGGCGGACAGCGTTGTGCTGACCGGACTGCGCTGGGGAATTTCACAGGTGCAAAGCCCATTTCAGATGCGCAAAGTCCAGCTTTAATTAAGGCTTACATCAATAGAATTCGGTCTGGTTATTTGCTAAATTAAAATAATCTGTCATAAGCCCGGCGTAAAGTAGTAACAGGTCTACGTGTGAGGGTTGCACAACACAGCAGCGTATTGAGAGTAGTTTCCTAACACAGACAAACCTGCTGTGCTCTCTTTCATTCTTTCGCTCTGTTTTGGCTCGTTGACAGTGGGATTACAAAAATAGTGCGAAGACCTGACATTGAAAATGAGACTCGGTTTACAGAACTGTGTCGCTTGGGGAGGGAGAACGCGTCGAGCTAATGTGGTTTCCTAAGCGTCAGCTCTGACGTGGCACGGTTTGGTGGTCCTTTTCCCTACAGGCCCCGTTCTGTGGAGGATTTGGGGTGTTGGGGTGGGTGCAATTTCCTCCGCACAGCTTTAACCGCATCTCCCCAAGCCGGCGGGTGCATTTCCAGGTACCTGCCCTGAATTTTACTGCCTGCTTCAGTCAGTCTCCCGAGGCCAGGCCGCCGCTGTGTGCCCCAGCACGCGGGAGGTGCTAACACATCTCTGCACGGAGCGTGCCGGCAAACGGGATTTTCCCTCCGCCGCTGCTCTCTGCCGTGCGAGGAGTTTCTGTTCCTGCCGGGCAAACCGGCGGCTTTGCCGCTGAAGCCCGTGGAGGAGAAGAACCCCCCCGGGGTCCCAAGGGCCTGAGGCCGCCGGGCGATGGTGCTCGGGGCCGGAGGGGCTGAGCAGACGCCCCGGGGGTTGCGGGGGGGTTGGGATCACGGCGCTGCCGGGCGGGTGCAGGCAGGGGCACCGGCCCGGGGGCGGCTCGGTAGCCCTGGCCGCCGGTGGGAAGGCAGCGGGGACCTCTGCTGGGGGAAGCCGAAAAACGCCCTTTTTCCCCCCAACCGCGTGCCCTGCGGCCCGGCCGGCGGCGGGAGACCTCCGGGGGGCGCCAGCTCCTCGCCTGTCCCCGCCGGGCCGTCCCCCGCCCCCCCCCCCCCCCCC
>VZSC01005454.1:0-16084 GCA_013398225.1 Steatornis caripensis
CCAGGCTGGCCAACAGCAATATTCCATACCATAAAAGTCACGCTCACTATAAACCGGAGAATCTGCTGGGGACGGCCCTCCCTCCCTCCTTCCTCAGTGGTGGCCGTCCCTGGAGGGTCTCGCCCGTCCTTCTGCTCCCGAGGCCTCTGCCCTCGCACTGTCGCTGGAGCTGTGATGCTTGCAGCGTTTGACACCTGGCATTCACCGCTGGGGGCATGCAGCTCGCCACTGCTGCATGGGCTGAGTATAACTTTGTGTATTTTATATTAGTATTGGCACTAACAGTAGTTTGTTATTATTATTTTACTAAATCTGTTTCCACTTCAACCCATGGATCTCCTGTCCTTTTCCCAGTTCCCACTTCCTGGGTAGGGAGGGGTCACTGGGTGATAGAACAGCTGGCTGAACGAAGACACGTCTTCAAATAGCACCTCTGTTCATGGTCATTGTGAGCTTGAGCAGTCCATTGAAGGAAATGGCTTGCACCTCAGCTTGATGGAAACTTGGGCTTACAAGACTGATGAAGTTTACATGGACTCCAATAGACTCCGGTAAGACATGCAGAAGAATTACTATTAAAGCATATAAAATGATCTTACTGTTCTATTTGGTGCTGATAATGCCTCTGCTGGAGAGCATTTTTGCCTCAGTCTTCACTGGCAACCTTTATTCCCACACCTCTTGAGTGGATGGACCACAAGCAGGGTTTAGGGGAGCAAAGCCCCTCCCACTGTAAGAGAAGATCGGGTTTGTGATGACCTGAGGAAGCTAAACATATGTAAGTCTGTGGGACCTGACAAGATGCATCCCAGAGTCCTGAGGGAATTGGCTGACGTAGTTGCCAAGCCTCTCTCCGTGATATTTGAAAAGTTATGGCAGTCAGGTGAAGTCCCTGGTGACTGGAAAAAGGGAAACATTGCACACATTTTTAAAAAGGGTAGAAAGGAGGGCCCTGGGAACTACCAAACTGTCAGCCTCACCTCTGTGCCTGGGAAGATCATGGAATGGATCCTCCTAGAAGCTGTGCTAAGGCACATGGAGGACATGGAGGTGATTTAAGACTGCCAGCATGGCTTCACCAAGGGCAAGTCTTGCCTGACCAACCACCGGCCTTCTATCGTGGAGTGATTACATCAGTGGACAAGGGAAGAGCTATGAATATCATCTATCTGGACATCTGTAAGACCTTTAATATGGTCCCCCACAATATCCTTCTCTCTAAATTGGAGAGATATGGATTTGATAGGTGGACTCTTTGGTAGATGAGGAACTGGTTGGATGGTCACATCCAGAGGGTAGTGGTCAATGGCTCGGTGTCCAGATGGAAGTTGGTGACAAGTGGTGTCCCTCGGGGGACCAGTACTGTTTAATATCTTCATCAGTTACATAGACAGTGGAATCGAGTGCACCCTCAGCAAGCTTTCAGATGACACCAAGCTGAGTGGTGTGGTTGACATGCCTAAGGGAAAAGATGCCATCCAGAGGGACCTGGACAAGCTTGAGAAGTGGGTCCATGTGAACTTCATGAAAATCCACAAGGCCATGTGCAAGGTCCTGCACATGGGTTGGGGCAATTCCTGGTATCAATACAGGCTGGGGGGTGAAGAGATTGAGAGCAGCCCTGTGGATAAGGACTTGGGGGTACTGTTGGATGAAAAGCTGGACATGAGCCGGTAATGTGTGCTCACAGCCCAGAACGCCAACTGTGTCCTGGACTGTATCAAAAGCAGCATGGTCAGCAGGTCAAGGGAGGTGATTCTGCCACTCTACTCCACTTTTGTAAGATCCCACCTGGAGTACTGCATCCAGCTCTGGAGTCCTCAGTACAGGAAAGACACGGACCTGTTGGAGTGGGTCCAGAGGAGGGCCACAAAAATTATCATCAGAGGGATGGAACATCTCTCCTATGAAGACAGGCTGAGAGAGTTTGGGTTGTTTAGCCTGGAGAAAAGAAGGTTCCGGGGAGAACTTATAGCAGCCTTTCAACACTTAAAGGGGGTTTAAGAAAGATAGGGACAGGTTTACACTAAAAGAGGGTAGATTCAAACTAAATATAAGGAAGAAAGTTTTTATGATGAGAGTGGTGACAGAATCAAGTTGCCCAGAGAGGTGGTAGATGCCCCATCCCTGGAAACATTCAAGGTCAGGTTGGATGAGGCTCTGAGCAACCTGATCTACTTGAAGATGTCCCTGGTCTCTGCAAGGGGGTTGGACTATATGACCTCTAAAGATCCTTTCTAACCCAAACTATTCTATGATTCTGTGATTCTGGATCAACCAGTTTTGGGCACCAAGCTTCAAAACAGACACAGAGTAATCGGACAGAAACAAAAATGTGAGGGTTTACAAAAAGGTTGAAGTTGATCAGTCTAGCAAAAAAAAAAACCCACAACCTAAGGAGAGACATTAAGAGCCTTTAAGCACAAGAGAGATTCAAAAAGGGAGAAATTATTCATATGTTCTTTGGACACAGGACAAGAGTAATGCATTTTGATTGCATCAAGAGAGATTGACGGTTGGTGCTAGAGACAGCTTCCTCTAGTGACAAGGACAGTAAACAGTGGAAAAGGTTGCCTAGGGAGGTTGTGGAATGTCTATCACTCTTGGTTCTAAGAGCAAATGTGACAGATGCAAGTTGGGAATAATTCTGGTATAGATGGATCTGTCTTTGGGCAAGGACAGTGGACAAGTTTATTCCTCAAGGCACCTTTCAGAGCTATTTATATAATACTTGGTGATAACATGACTCAGAGAGGGAGAGGAGTAAATATCACAATACTACAAACAAAACTATCTCAAGAAGAGTGGAAAAAAAAGCCTTGGACATTGCCAGGTTTTGGGGAGCTAGAGGTGTGTTTTAGTCTCTGAAGAGCGGTCTGTTTTGCTTCTGTTTTATATAAAGTTAGTATAAATGATCACCTTGTAGGCAGCATTAAGAAGCCTGTTGACTTCAGAGAGGTCACTTAAGGAAGATAAGTTGGGTGAGTGCTGAAGCCATTTCAGACACCTCATCAAGTTTCTCATATCTGTCCCAGTGGTTGGCCTTGTGAGAGGAAGTGCATATATTGCCTGGTTGAGCAAAGGGTTGTGCTATAAAATGTTCAGAATCTATTTTGAAGAGATTCAAAGCTTAAAGTAAAAGTTAAAAAAAAAAAAAAACCAAAAACCAGGCATACAAAAATCCCAGCTTCAGGAAGCTGAACTAAAGTTTAAGTACCACATTCAGAAAGGAAGAGACAATTAAGCTGGCCATAAATGTTTGTGCTAAACATATTAGAGATGTGATCACAGTACAGGTCCTGGAGTCTCAATTTATCATGTCTCATGCTATGCACAAGGATTTCAGACTATCTGGGTGGAGGAGGAGGTTGCTGGGATATGTGCCTTCCCATGAAAGAAACAAGAAGAGTGTCTCTCTTGCAAGGCCAACAGAACCATCTTTCAGAATTCCAGTTAACTTCCTTTGCTTCTTAAATCATCCAGTACTTTTACCTAAGCCTCCCAAATCTTTGTCACTGTTACTTCAGTAAAATTCAGTATCACATCCATCATTTTAAGATGCCTTCCCCACTAGCAAGTCATTAACAGATTTTCCAAATTCTGACTTCACCGGCACACGGGACTTAATCAACTGTTGAAATTGAAAGCAGAATTCAGATGATGGGAAAATTGAGGTCTAAAACAGCAAAGACATAAGATGACATATTTCTAAGGGCTTC
Source organism: Steatornis caripensis (assembly GCA_013398225.1). Lineage (NCBI taxonomy): Eukaryota > Metazoa > Chordata > Aves > Caprimulgiformes > Steatornithidae > Steatornis > Steatornis caripensis. The sequence continues at coordinate 3,720 of VZSC01005454.1, forward strand.
ACAGCCTTTATTTCTGTGAATATTCTCATCTGCGCTAGTATAAACTGGGAGCAACTCCACTAAATATAGCCAGCGCACATCAGTGTAGTCCTACTGTGACAGCATGATCAGTCCCAAAAGTGCTCTCATCAATTGTCATTTAGAAGCTACATTTTTTGAAAGCCTCTAGCAATAATTGTGAACAAAAAAACCTTAAAGGCACTTCACATTTCTACTCACTGCAGAATTACACTTTATAAAAAGAGAATACCTATATGTTTTAATTTATTAAGTTGATATTGTTTCCAAATGCGTGCAGCAAAGTCAAAATACTTAAAACAATAAAGCATTTCCAAGACCAATTTTGCTAGTTTCGGGATATTATATGAAAAGTGGCTGAGTAGATGAAAAAATCACATTCCAGAGGTTATGAGTACACAGGAGATAAAGAAGGAAAGGCTTGCTTAAAATGATGTGCAGGCTGTTTTAGCAGTCAACATTTTCAAGCCATGGGAAGTGGACTTGTAGTAGCAATTAGTACTCGCCTTTCCAACACACTCAAATCTGTCACAAATAGCTAAGTCCATTCAGAAGCAAACAAAAAACTTGGGGAAATCCACCTGTATTCTGGTACTAGTGTAAGCCTTAAACCCAGGTCTGATCATTTGGAATGGTTTGTACTTCTTCAAATAAATTTAGATTAGGAAACTTACCTTTTCATCAGGCTTTACAGACCACTGAAGTCTCTCATAAACCACATGCAACTTAGTAACATTTTTTTTCAACTGGAAAGCTGGACAGGCCTGAATTTCCGACAAGTGTAGTTTTAAGTTCTTAGTTTTTTGCTTGAAACAGAAAACTAGGTTTTGAGTCCATTCAGTACAAAGTGAAAGCATAATCATCAAACACACCTAATCCACAGCATAAATACGCCAATTTTCCTTGACAGAAAAGGGGAAGAAAATAAAGCGGGGTGTGTGGGGGGTAAGTCAGAAAATGACTTAGTAGCTAAATGACAGCAGTGGATTAAGATAAATGAAGAAAAGTGAATTCTGTGTGTTTGTGTTGTGTGGAATAATTTATGGGGCTTGAATGCCTTTCAACACTCTTACCATTGATATGTGAATGCTTTTGATCAAGGAAAACACCACTGGTGAAGAATACGGAAACTACTAGATTTCAGTACTCCAAAACTGTATATGAAAAACCCATGCTGCATAACAATAAAAATCACTGATTCCTATAAATGAGCACAATTAGTCATCATTATATAAATATAAGTATACATTCAATTTGTGTGTACATATTAAAGGGAAATACGTTAACAGAGAAAACTGTTTTTCAGAATAAGGTGTAACATACTGAGCAAAACTGCAGCACATATAGGGAATTTCTTTCACAGGAGAAAGCCTGAATGTTATTGCAATAGAGGACCCTGGGGCTGTCAGTATGGAGTTTATGGGAGTGAAGGCTCACTGCAGACCATATTTCTCCTTCTTGGCCACCAGTGAGGGTGACAATCCCGATTCCCATTCTCTCGCGGCAGTTCCACGTAGTAGAAGTGCAGCTGGCTAATTCCGTATATGCTAACTATTGGAGTCAAACACAGTAAAATACTTCTTTTTTTCCTCTGCATTTGGCCCAGTGAAGCAACTCCAACAGCCTGCTGCACAGCTCAGGTGGCCAAGCCAGCTCTCTCATATATTTTTAACACTGAACAGAGGCTTTATGTGAATGAGAAGTGGTATCTATAATGCAAGGGACTTCTTGGTCCCCTACTTCTTTTATTAGTTATGTCAGGTATCCTGGAGCCTGCTGAATTTGTGCCTGAGCCAGATATTGCTATTCTTGGACATGAATTGGTCAAGCTCCTCACAGCTACTTCCACCACTCACTGTATTCTTACGTGAATTTTTAAATATAAAACGTAAATGTTGCAGTTACTAGATATGTGATACATCCTCAGATGGTATTTATTGGACATTTTTTAGCATCTCACTTGGCTTTTGACCTGAGCAAACACTCTTGAGAACTATTTCTAGCGTTTCATTTGTACTTCAATGCAACTACTATTTAAAAAAAAAAAAAACCAACCTTGTTACAACATGTTTACTTCCTTCCATGCAAATTTGAAACTGCTCCATAATTGTCCTAGCACAGATTACATTACTGACAATAACTGATCTTTAGGCTGGAGATGTATTATAATTCAAAAGCTGGGAAATGACAGATATGCAACATAGTACTAGCTACTGCATTGGCCAAATGTGGTCCCAAGACAACTTTGCTCTTTGGTGTGCAAATTGGTGTAACTGCTAGAAAAGCTGACTGGGTTTGTAACTCTGCGATGGCACCTCTACACCTGCAGTGTGAGCATCTCTGGAGTAAGCCCAGTGAGCATGGCGGAGGAAAGGCTGCCACAGGAATAGCAACCCACTGTGAAATGTCAGCAAGCAGCAAGAGCTTTTTGGAGGGCTATATTTTCAACTTGGCATATATAGCATGAATAAGCAAGATGCTATTCAAATGCTGTTTTTCTAAGTCTGTCCAGGCATGGCATCTTCTGCAGGCATCGTTTCTTCTCAGGTCACAAGCTCATAATCCTTTTCAGTCAATAAAAAGAAAGAGGGATATTTCAAGCTTTCTACAAGGAGACAAGAGAAGGAGCAGCTCTGCCTCTCCTTACTGACCAGAGTGTGAGGCACAGCCAAGTCAGATATGCTGCTTGTTCTCCGACCTTTACAACGAGTGGCCTAGCAGATGTCTATGAAGACCTCCGTCCATCTAGCAAAGCTATCCCAGCACATACGCGTTGCCACAGCTGCTGACTTCCAAACTGATACTAAGGAGAACAGAAGTTAAATTCTATCAAGGGTATGAATAAAATAGAAGTTACAGGTAAGTTTTAGTTTTTTCCTAGGCTGGCCATCCAGTATTAGTGTCTGCCTTTCTTTTCCAACACAATCTTGTGTTTTAGAAGCTGTAGTTGCTTTTACAGGAAGATCTGCTCTGAATAGCATAGCATCAACACGCCTGAACCCACCAGATGCCGAAAGTCTTGCTGCAGATTGCTGGTGCATGGCATGAGACATACAAGGAACCTAGAAGAAGTCTTTGTCTGGGATCCAGAAGCAGCACAGCTTCACCAAAGCAGCAAATTTGTTCAAAAAAAGCAGCACAATGATATAGCTCCCCCCATTACAGTATAACTTATGAGATGCTAATGGGGGGAGCTCTGTAGTGTGCTGCACTGCACAGTGTTAAGTGGTAATGCCCTTAGTTTTCTGTTGTCATTAATACTGATGAGATCTTGAGTCTCTGCACTTAAAAAAGATGTGGGACAGGACACAAGTTCTGTGCCAGCAAAAGCTCTCAAGAATAGCCCAGATCAGAACAAAAGGGAGAAGCAGCAGATTGCTGATTTACTGGGCATTTTAGGATCGTTTATGGAGGGTTTCCCAGCTCCATTTTTTTCAGTGATAGTATTCAGCAATGCATGTTTTGCAGTGAAAGCCATCCACAGAGATTGAGAAAAAAACTCTGAGTAAAATGCACACCACGCATGATGTGACATAAAATATTAATTTTACCTAACTGATCCTGTTTCTTTACATCTGTGAGACATGTTCATAGTGAAGTCCTTTGGTTATTTCACTGTGCTGAACCTAAGGATTCCCTTTGCCCTACAGGAACTACCTCAGCAGGCAATGAACGTGACTTTTTGCTCTTTTTGTAGGGCTGAGAATCTGGCTCATTTGACGCCAAGCATTTGTGAGGTGTTGAAACACAAACCTCTGAAAATTAGATTGCGTTGTCAAAAAATCAGCTTTCACTTAAAATACTCCAAAACCAAGGAATGTCAAAGCATATTTTGCATGCCTCAAAGCAGAACAAAGTAACAGGCCCCAAAGGGAAAAGGGATACTCCTGGCTTGAGATTTAAATGTTCCTTTCTTTAAATTTAAATAGCAAAAACAGTTTTCAAAGTATGAACCTCTTGGGCACTGTCGTGTTATGTCACCAAATAATTCATTAAAGAACACTAGCTGTACTGCTGCTGTTTGAAGTGTCAGTGGTTTCTTTGCCTGGAACTGCCGATTATTCCGAAGGATGGAGGGAAGAAGAGGGTTCTCTTTGTATTTTTCTTTCAGAGTACAACAGATTAAAAATAAAAATCAAAAATCCTTAATAATGAGATAACAGTGAGGGAACTCTTCAAAAAGATTCTAGAGTGCTGTGATAGTACGTCGCCATCTACAGTAGTGCAAGGTTCTGCTCCCTCCCTGTGCACAAATTGCTTGATTGCACTCACTGCCTCAGTTTGTTTCCTAATATTTAGCATGACATTTCCTGTTTCCAGCCTTGGGCTTAAATGGGTTTGATCCAGCCTGCCCTGAAATTAATGGAAAGACAGCTATTTACTTCAGTGTCCCCTTTTTCCTCTTGCTGCAGCCCATTGGCTGCTCCAATGATTTCTCTTGTTTTCATTTTGGCTGGCCTTCAAGTCCTTCCACCATGCCTCTTGTTCTGCAGACAAGCACAGACAGAAAGAGGAGAGAGAAGATAGTAAGCTATTCGGCTCAAATCCCTTCACCGTGTGTTCTGGCCAAGGGGCAAGAATCAGTTCACGTGGCAGCAGTACAGGGAATGAACCGGGACCTTTTTCCAGGCAGCCCTCGGCGAGCACTCCAGCCTTCCCCAGCTATTCCCACTCCACTGCAGTCGCCAGTATCAGCGAAGCCAAGAGCTACACTGCAGCTCTCTGCATTTGTCAAACACCATGAGTTGAATTTTCCAGGTCCCTAGATGCGATCCCACGCTTGGTCCTGGTATAATGCGCCCTGCTTGGGTGGTTTTCCCTGTAACATTTCATTTTTTCCCAAAAAAATGAGGGTGAATACTGCTCCTTGTTTACATTACAGTACTTAACCTACTATCTATAGAGATAATCTCTCTTTGGGTGATCCGTTTGCTTGGCTACAAACTCCCTGGGTGTGTGAGGTATTGTGAAATTCAGGTGTACACTTCCCAGATGCTCAATACTGAAATACACGTCAGGTTTTTCTGCCACTGACAATCAACGGCCTTGCACTTTGCTGTGGTGTTTAGTCATTGTGGGCTGATAGTTTTTTGTCTGGTTTTACCAATTTAACATAAATTCTCGGAGGTCTGTAGCTTGCCCACAGTGGCAGGCTTTGGCCCATACATGTTTCCCTTTTGTCATATTCTGGCTCTTACTACCACTGCTGTTTGCAGGAGCTAAGTACCAAAGGTATACATTCGTGTTGACAGCAAGCATTTTTACCAGACTGCTGTTCATGCTTTCTGCAGGGAATGTTTCTCCATTCAGGAGTGGTTTGACATATGTTTTCTTTTTAGCAGCTTTCTTTAATAGGGCTGCAGCAATTTTAAGCAGCAATTAATCTTTGTCATGGTGACATGATGGTGATGTAGGATTCCTCTTCGAAGGTAAATCATCTAAACAGAGTGGCCCAAGTCAGGGCCGTTACCTAAAAGCACAAGGCTGAAGGTTCCAGGCCTGCTGAAATGATTCCTGCTACGGTCAGTGCAGTGTCTGACAGCTCTCTGCTTCCCAGCAGCCTGAAAGACAGACCGCAATGTGTGCGCAGACAGGGAGGATGAGCAACCAAGGCAATTTCAGGGCCTCGGTTAGCTCTGCTCTGTTAAGCAGTATCGGAAAGCATCTGCAGTGTGGATGGGAGGGGATAAGCAAGCTTTAGCTTTTGTCTGAGGCACCTGTAACTATCTACCTCCACACCACGGAATAATGGTCAGGGACTGATCCCTGTTCCCAGTTTCCAAGTGGAACAGACCAGATCTTGTGCACCATCTGCAGGGTAGTCACCTACACAGAAGGCTGTCCTGAAGAAAGCTAAGTTTAAGTCATTCAAGAGAAGCCAGGAGTGATAATTAAACAGTGTGGACAACATGATACCAATGCTTAAGTTCATTCCCACACTGTCCTTTATTTAGAGCACAGACAAACCAAACGTTACGTACATTTCTTCAGCTTTAGGTTGGTTTCGCACATGCCCATACAAACCCAAACTGTTTACCAGGTCTTTGATATCCCTGGTCATGTCTGCCAAACAGTGACATCTCCAGGTTTTTGGAGACACACTTCAGTTTCAGAAGGCACTCTGAGGAAGCTTCTGTGATCCGAGTGCTGCGAGCCAACTGCCTTTAACTATGATGCTATCTCATATGCTCAGACTGTCTCAATAATTCAAGTACTCTATGCATGTGGGTGGGAGTTCTCCTTTGGCATGTGCCCAGCTCTAAAAAATGATAGATATGAGCACTTGTTTCATATCGTTTGTTCTCAGATTCCTTTCAGATGTTTCCTTGACAATGGTAAATAATTGGCTTGATTGCTTTCTCTGCCTTTCTGTTACCCATTTTTCTAGCAATTTGAGGATCTCATATTTTCGTTCATTTGTTGTACTTTTATGACCAGGAAATGAAGTCGGCTATGTATATCTAATTCCCTCTTTTCATTGTGTACCTCAAAATTGTAGCACTGCAGTTTCAGCATCATGGAGAGTCACTAGCAATAATTCCTTTAAAATGCTCTCCAGTGATTTTTTGTCATTTTCTACTTCAGTTGCTTTACATCCTCAAAATTAATGATGAAACGACTCACAGCAAACACCATTGCTAGACTTTTCTTCTTGGATTGGGTGTCTCTTCGTGATGGGGGGAGGTAGAGAAATAGGGAGTGAGGTGACTTGAGCCAGCAAAGAAGGGAGGGGGTAGGAGAATGTGTTTTTAAGATGTGGTTTCATGTCTCATTAACCTACTCTGTTTTGATTAATGACAAATTAAATTGATTTTTTCCCCCAAGTTAAGCCTGTGTTTTGCCCGTGACCATAATTGGTGAGTGAACTCTCCCTGTCCTTGTCTCGACCCACAAATCTTTCATTATATTTTCTCTTCCTCATCCTACCGGGGGGGAGGAGTGGGCGAGTGACCACATGGTTCTCTATTGCTGGCTGGGCCTAAACCACAACACTCAGCTGTAGGAACTGGTACTCCAAACTACAACTCACTAGCATCACGTTGCGTCGTTGCCTTTTCAGTCGTACTGCCATGTTTTGGGACAGGATAAATGATCACCTGTTCCCTGGTGGTATGTTATGGTTATATGTCGTAACCGTGTCTATGCTATCTTTTTCCTTTTTTTTTTTCTTCAGAAGTCAGCAGCTGTTTGATGGTGGGAAAAGAGTAGAAATTATGTCAGCTAGTTTAAAAACCTAATATTAAAGCCCTTTAGAAATTATCTTTAGATGCAGCTGTGTTGTTTTTGCCTCTTTAGCACATAATCCTTAGGAGGTGAGCAAATGCCTGTGAATAACATGGCAGAAAAGTGCATTTTACTGTGTCTTCAGGCAAATTTTAATCCACTTTCTGAACTCTCTCAAAACAGGTTGTGCCCATGATCAGCTCCAGCTGCTGCCGTGTGGTTTCATTGTTGGTGCAGGAGAAGGCTGTGAGATACATGCTGCTCCCAGTAGATCCAACTAATCCCACTCCTGTTGTTGACAGTCATTACTCCCTTCTTCTGCGGATGGGATCCTAAATGCCATTCCCAAATTGCTGTATCTAGATGAGGCCCATAATCTTGCAGAGGAGCCATTTGACTTTTACCTGAGTGCTCTTGCCATTACCACTGTTTGCCGTGAAGCACTGGGAATAGTTCTGCTTCTCCAAAGTAGATAATCCTCATCCAGGAAGGTATTTAGTCATGAACTCCAGTTGTCTGCAAATGTGCATCTTGTCTGGCTGTGGTGCTTGCCCAGCTTTTCCTCATGCAGTCATAGGACGGCAAAAGTGGAAGCACACTCACAGAAGGGCTTCAGGGACACCCAAAAGGCACTTTTGGGCTTAGGTAGTTTGATTACTAGCCAACTCTTCTAAGCTTTGAAATGAAGGAAGCACTGACATGAAGCAAAGCATAGGCATCTGAAAAGAAAGAGCACCATGTTGTGTAGGAAAAGTGTACCAGAGAAGGGTGCATCAAAATACTTATGCACAGAGAGTCATCACTATCTGTGTAACGAAAGATGCTTATCCTTTCTGAGTTGATACACGGTCATTCACGTGGCGACACCCACGACAGACCCGTTGACCTCACCCTCAAAGGACTCAGAATAATGATTTCAGCTTGAATTTTATACCTTCCTACCACCATTATAGTACTCTAGCTGGCTTTGGTTGACTGAGTTCATCTCTCAAACAACACCGAGGAAGTCTTTATCGCTTCACGTATTTACTACTGCCCTACTGCTTGTTTTGCATTTGATTTCCTGAGGGGTTTTTTGTTTGTATCATGGGGTTTGATTTGGGGCAGGGGCTTTTGATGCCATCTTGTATTTGTATCATGAGATTGTCTGAGGTTTACAGCAGCACTTCTTTTTCCACACCTTTACACTGCATTAATATCATGTGCCTGCAAAATCTCACTCTTCGTGCCACTTCCTGCCTTCATGACATTGTAATTTTGTATTTTTTCTTTTAACAGTACATTTGATCTCAATTACTTCTCCTTCCACGATTATTGTATTCAAAGTCTTTATGCAGGGCACCCTTTATTACCCCTCAGATTATTCATGTTTCCCTTTTAATTTCGTTTGTCTGTTTTTTGCGTTTGGGTTTTGCTTCCATATAGGTACATTTTCATGTTTTCTCTCCTTTGCTTAGTGGATTAACAATTCTAGGTCTGGTCCGTCTTAAATCTTGCATTTACATGAGAAACTGCGCCTTACCCTTACACNCTTTGCGTCCATATAGGTACATTTTCATGTTTTCTCTCTTTTGCTTAGTGGATTAACAATTCTAGGTCTGGTCCGNGGTGGGAAAAGAGTAGAAATTATGTCAGCTAGTTTAAAAACCTAATATTAAAGCCCTTTAGAAATTATCTTTAGATGCAGCTGTGTTGTTTTTGCCTCTTTAGCACATAATCCTTAGGAGGTGAGCAAATGCCTGTGAATAACATGGCAGAAAAGTGCATTTTACTGTGTCTTCAGGCAAATTTTAATCCACTTTCTGAACTCTCTCAAAACAGGTTGTGCCCATGATCAGCTCCAGCTGCTGCCGTGTGGTTTCATTGTTGGTGCAGGAGAAGGCTGTGAGATACATGCTGCTCCCAGTAGATCCAACTAATCCCACTCCTGTTGTTGACAGTCATTACTCCCTTCTTCTGCGGATGGGATCCTAAATGCCATTCCCAAATTGCTGTATCTAGATGAGGCCCATAATCTTGCAGAGGAGCCATTTGACTTTTACCTGAGTGCTCTTGCCATTACCACTGTTTGCCGTGAAGCACTGGGAATAGTTCTGCTTCTCCAAAGTAGATAATCCTCATCCAGGAAGGTATTTAGTCATGAACTCCAGTTGTCTGCAAATGTGCATCTTGTCTGGCTGTGGTGCTTGCCCAGCTTTTCCTCATGCAGTCACAGGACGGCAAAAGTGGAAGCACACTCACAGAAGGGCTTCAGGGACACCCAAAAGGCACTTTTGGGCTTAGGTAGTTTGATTACTAGCCAACTCTTCTAAGCTTTGAAATGAAGGAAGCACTGACATGAAGCAAAGCATAGGCATCTGAAAAGAAAGAGCACCATGTTGTGTAGGAAAAGTGTACCAGAGAAGGGTGCATCAAAATACTTATGCACAGAGAGTCATCACTATCTGTGTAACGAAAGATGCTTATCCTTTCTGAGTTGATACACGGTCATTCACGTGGCGACACCCACGACAGACCCGTTGACCTCACCCTCAAAGGACTCAGAATAATGATTTCAGCTTGAATTTTATACCTTCCTACCACCATTATAGTACTCTAGCTGGCTTTGGTTGACTGAGTTCATCTCTCAAACAACACCGAGGAAGTCTTTATCGCTTCACGTATTTACTACTGCCCTACTGCTTGTTTTGCATTTGATTTCCTGAGGGGTTTTTTGTTTGTATCATGGGGTTTGATTTGGGGCAGGGGCTTTTGATGCCATCTTGTATTTGTATCATGAGATTGTCTGAGGTTTACAGCAGCACTTCTTTTTCCACACCTTTACACTGCATTAATATCATGTGCCTGCAAAATCTCACTCTTCGTGCCACTTCCTGCCTTCATGACATTGTAATTTTGTATTTTTTCTTTTAACAGTACATTTGATCTCAATTACTTCTCCTTCCACGATTATTGTATTCAAAGTCTTTATGCAGGGCACCCTTTATTACCCCTCAGATTATTCATGTTTCCCTTTTAATTTCGTTTGTCTGTTTTTTGCGTTTGGGTTTTGCTTCCATATAGGTACATTTTCATGTTTTCTCTCCTTTGCTTAGTGGATTAACAATTCTAGGTCTGGTCCGTCTTAAATCTTGCATTTACATGAGAAACTGCGCCTTACCCTTACACACAGCTCCAGCTTTTGGAGGCTTGTTGAGGAATCTTCTTTTAAGTCTAAAATTCTTATATTTAAGTCCTTTAAGATTTGATAATCACATGAATCTTGAACTGTTCAGCAAGATGATAATCTGTTCCAGTCTTTTGGTTGGATGTACTGAGCAGACACTCTTTCTGGGTGGAAATAATCTTAAGGAGTTTTTAGATCTTCACTTGGGTACTCACCAGCTTAACGCTGATGCATCTGTTCAGCATGTGGCTGTATGTCTATCTCAGCGAGCAGTGTGGCTGCGCCTATTTTGTTTCACCTTCTGCCTGGCTTTCACTACATCCTATATCTGTTTTCTCTTGCAAGCTAGGGAGTGTCCAAATGATGAGCATGGTCTATCTGTATACAGACAGCTATGGCACGGTGCCATGATTATTGTTTTTTCTTTAGTTGAAGGTTCCGGAATTCATCCTTAATGATGGATGCAATTACAATTCCCAAGCAAAAAATGCTTCCAGTTAGAAATTAAGCCCATAAGGGCACAGGTTCACTTTGACATTGTCAACAAAATTGTCAATTCAAAATACTACAGGAGGTGAGAACGGGGCAAAACGAGGGCGGTGGCACTCAAACCTGCAGCTCCACAACAGCAGGCTGCAGTGCTGCCAACATGATGACAGCCAAGGTGATGGCTGCTTCGTGGGAGATTCACACTGAATCACATCCGTTTGCAGGTGCCAGCAGACACAGTGTAGGCAAAGAGCACGATGAGCGCACTGCTGGCTTGGATGTGTTTTCCTTGGAGACAACAGCAGTGGGAGAGGCTCCGATTAATAAGTTGAAAGCAAAAGTGAATCTTATTAATCCTTATTTGGAATCCGGTTCACAAGTCAGTCAGCAAGTTGTTAGAGATAGGGTTAGTATCAGTAAAGTAGTACTTCAAGACCCTAGCTATGTGACAGGGACAAATGGATGGGGCACTAGAGTGAAGACAGCCTCTACGAGCATGAGTAGAAAGGGGCAGATTGGGGAAAGAAGGTGAGTAAGACAATCTATGAGAAGTTGGCCCCTGCCCCAAACCGTGCTACCGTCCACCAGCACTCCACTCCCAGCAGATAGCTGGAAACTCACTAGTAAGTTGTGCAGTTTGTACCTTCCTAATCGTTGTCCCAGACAGACGATGACAGCCCGCTACTGCTGGGCGGTGACTCTGCAGCCTCCAGGAGGAGGAGTGCAGGCAGCTAAACGACTCTCCTAGCCCTCTAATAAGCTCATTAGCATATGTCTTTGCTAACAATACATATGGAACCAGACTACTCCCATATGACAGATCTCTGAGTTGTTTTACCATTGAAAAAAAAAAAAACAAACCTGGGAAAACAAATCCAAAAATAGATTAAAAGAACATGAGAAGTAGAAGGTCAAGCGTTCAACAGTTGGGTAGTGCCAGAACTGGGACGGTTTACATAACCTTGCTGTAGCCTCCCTGAATGGATGCAGTAGTTAGTCACAGGATCGTGGGTCTTTTTTTTCCGGAGAATCCTGACTCATTTGGTGATGTAATGGCCAAAAGGATTAAAGAGAAAAATACAAATATTGCTCTCCTCACATTCAGGAGGTGGCACTGTGCAGAAATCCAGCCCCACAATGGAAACAGAATTCTTAATTTTCTTCATGAGCTTCTGCAGTACAGCCTGCCCAGAATATCTTTAATTCTTCACAAATAGTAATTAGTCTTCACGCTGCACAAGTAAGAAGACATTGTTATTCCCATTTTATATGTTGGGGATGGAAGCATTAAAATCAAAGTTTTCCCTTGGGTAATCTGCGGTATTCTTATGGGATAAGTTATTTCTTAGCATCCGCTTACATTTTAGACCTGAAGACTGCTGTTAGTTCTGTTACATAGTGTGGCTTGGAGATAAACTGTGACAGACAAGAAACAGTTTGCTGCTTTTTTTTTTTTTTTTTTTTTTTT
>VZSC01005454.1:25698-51617 GCA_013398225.1 Steatornis caripensis
TTTTTTTTTTTTTTTTTTTTTTTTTTTTTGGTGGGTTATTAGGAGGCAGCAATGACCGGATACCTTTTCTAGCCCAGGGAAATACTTTTTCCCATCCTGCTTTAAGTACCCTGTGGCTACAATCAGAAAGGAGGGATGTTGAGAAGCGACTGAGTTGACTGATGTACTCAGTGCTTTGAAGTATGAAGCAGCCCAGCTAGAGCTCCTCAAAGGAGCCAGCACTACTTTTAATAGTATCATATCCTGTGCTGTGAGACCAGCTACTGGGCTGTCCCCAAAATGCATGGTCGGTGGCACTATTGGCAGCCTGAAGGCTCCATGTCACATAGTATGTGTTGCTTCACGGCTCTTGGGGTGGCCTGGGGATGAGCTGCCTTGCAAGAGATAAACATCAGATAAACATCTAAAGCCTTGGCTGTGTAAGGGCTCTAACAGTTTATTTTAACCTGAAATTGAGACCTTATGTTTCAGGCAAAGTGTACCATCACTACTGAAGCTTCCAGAAATATTGTAAAAATGTTGTTTTATTCACCAGAGCTGTGTCACTCGCAGTGGTGAATTTGGAAAGTGTTTTGAAGCTGAAAGTGATGGTAATGGCATCAGCACAATGTATGAAGAAGCAGAGAAGTACCTGGGGTGGAGGGACCTTGAACAGAGCAAGAGAAGAGCCGGCTGAAGCAGGCAAGAGGAAGCTGCTCTTGTGTGTATGTGTGTGAGCGAGTGAGGGCATTTGCTCTAATAGAAAAGAAGTGTTTGGCACCACTTAAACTTGCAAATAACTCTTGTTTTAGCAATTTTGGGAGGAGGAAGGAGGAAACCTCAAATCATTGGCTTGACTTAGATGAAATATCTTCTCTGTTTGAATTTGTATTTTTCCTCTTGGCTCCAGTTTTCCCCATGTTAACAGATTTGACCAAAATAGTTCTCGAGTCTTTTTGGTGTAGTCCAAGATGAAAGTATTACTGCCAGATAATTTTTATCTATCTTGTCAGGCCTCTGTTACCTATACGAAGTGATACAAAGAAGCTACACAGTAAATGAGAATGCAGATTAATATTAAATAACCATTCAGAGGTTTTTTTAAGGAAACTTTTCTGTTCCATGAGAGTTCTCTAATGACCCTATCTGGTGTTTCGTAGCATCCTTTTTCTTGACAATTTCTATTATTTTACTTGTTGGGGGGGTTAAACAAATAAACTTTAACATTCATTTGAAGGCTTTTTATTGTGTTAATAAAGACCTTCCAACCTCCCTTGTTTTAGAACAACCTGTGTGTGAAAGAGCACTTTGCGTAACGTTGATCTTTGACTTGCAGCTGTACCACTTACAAAAGAGGCAGCTCTGAAGGTTTTCCTGGCATGACTTTGGAGTATCATGCAGTTCCTATCTTGGATCCTGATGTCGGTGTACAGATAATTGTTGATTTTTTTTTTTTTTTTTACAAATGTATTCATTTTTTCCATTTCGCACCTGATCTTTAAACTGTAGAATTGCCCTGGGGATTATAATTGAAAGAGTCGATGCTCTTCCTCAAATTAATTGGGAAGACTTGTTGTGGGTTAGTTCAGGATTTCTCCAGGCCTGAAGCCACGGCAGTGTGCTGCATCGCAGCATCGCGCTGGGAGATGAAAGCGCTGGGCACCTAGCTGGAGCTGAGATTCGCCATGATGTTGGTGAGCGACCTTGTGTCAGCTCTGGGCCATCGATGAGGTGTGCAGTAAGAGTGCTCGTGGACTTCTGTCTCTCTCTCTTTTTAGCCCGTACAAACTTCATGACTACGTTAATGAGGGCTGTAGCTATCTCTGTCAACTAGCACCCTGCAACTCCGGGGGCTGCGTTAACTATCCAAAAAAAACCACAGTAGAAGCTTGTCTGTTACTGTCTGACTTCTGGACTTCTATCGCATCTCCACAGGAGTATTTTCCTTCTTGTGGGACAGCTTAATCCCGTACCTGACCATTTCTTAGGACTTAGCATAAGACCAGCTGATACCCCTGTTTGGAAGATGGCGATGGTTGCGTCCTACAGCCAGCTGCTTTACCCCGGGGGGAGGAGAGCAGGTGTAAGAGAAAGCAGCTCTCAGACTGTTCAGATAAAGAATATTTGTTTGTTCCTTGGACTGGGTTTTTCTTTGTGGGCAGCCTCCCACTAGGAAGCAATGATATATTTTTCCAGGAGAACAAAAAAAAAAGTATCTCAGAATGAAAACCTCTATTGTCTGACTAGGCAATTAGACTGTTTCTTGTCTTAAACTGTATGTAAATGCTCAGTGTGTATTTTTACTGGTAAGATTAATGAAAGAGGGCTTTTTTTGTGGTGAAGTTAATGACCTCTTGTATGTTTTTAGACAGCTCTGTGGACAGGTCCTCTTGCACACTGTCACTGTGTGCCAATAACGTTTGAAAATGGGCAGGTCCGAACGATAAGATTTCAGAGGGGGAGCCCACATCCAGTAAGATTTTTTGCTGAAGACCAACAAAAATGCCAGTCCTGTTGCCTGTCTGCCTTCCTAGGAAGTAAATAAAAATTCCTCAATTTCATTCTGAGATTTGGGTATGAAATAGGCGATAGATGGTGGCATTTCTGGTTGTTATCACTCATCATCAATCAGCATTTGAATCAGTGATTTCAGCAAAAGACATTCTGGGTCCCATTTCTAAATTCATTGATCATGTTTTGCTGGTTTCACTCTTCAGGAAGGAATAAAACTATTTCAACGTAATCCTTTGAATAGCACAGTATCTGATGTAATTAATAATTTTAATTAAAGGTCTTTACCTGAATATGCAGGCCGTTTGTTCCAAATATTAAGTTCTCTGGGTATGTTTGAATGGTCAACAATCTTGTTATTCATAAGACCTCATACTTCAGACTTGTGAGGTGGAATAGTAACTGAATTTTGCTTTTATTTTTTTTAAATCTCTTTTCTATTTTATTCAGAAAGTTTGAGGCAAACTGCCTTTAACAGAAAAAAAATCAAATGTGTTTAATGTATGATTTTATTAGCTGTAATCACTGTTGAACAACTTTGTAAGCCCATCAGCCTACAATTGGCATAAGGTCAGTGTACAGAAGCTGGCAAGCTCAAGAGCCAGATTTAACTTTCAGTGTAGCAAGCTGTATGCTCTCAAAAAAACACACATAGTGTTGGCTTCGATTTCTTTTGACTACCTCTGTAGAAGTTTCCCTTTTGTGGGAAATGTAATGAACCCAAAAGTTTGGCTGAGAAGAGAGCTGCTCAACGATGTGACCTTGTGGAAGAAACATCCCTTACATCCGAAGGTCAAAAATGACCTTGCGTGCATTGGGTAAGGTAGAAGACCAGTGTTGTCAGTCTTTCTTGCTTAGGGCAGCATTACTGATGTGCTTAAAAACTGCTGAACTCCTTGTCCTAATGTTGAAGTGGGGCTGCCAAAAAGGAACAAATAGGGCTGCGGACAAAGTGCACAGGGAAGACTGTGTCCCTCTTCCTCCTTGGTCATCGCAGGCAGGATGGGGAGAGCATCAGTTTGCACTACTTGGCGACTTGACACTCAGAACAATTTGCTGCCAGTCCTGTAAAAGGTTAAAAAACTTCTTTCATTTACAGGCTTTTTTTTTAAATTGTGGCTTCCTCTTGCATCAGTGTGATTCAGTGACTTCTTTTTGGGTGAGGTGACCTTGTCTCTGCTCTTGCTGCATTTTCAGCAAGTGTTAATTTGAAGGTTGCGGTTGTAAGGTTACATTGTTTGGGGGTTTTTTGTTTCTTCCCCATGCAAAAGAGTTAGTTCTGCTTTATAAAGCTGACTGTATAGCTGTACATGTTAAACAAGTCAGCCAAATTTTGCTTTTGTGGTCAAATCCTCCACGATTTGCCACATAAGTTGGTGTCTTACAAAAGATCGTTGTCATCCTTTTAGAGCTAACATGGCACAGCAGTACTGTCCTGAGAATTATCTGGACCTGAATGTGAGCAGTGAGTCAAAAAATCATTACTTTGGTTTTATTTCCTTGGGTAGAGCAGGCCTCAGACTCAGGATACGTCTGCAACAGTAATGTGTCGAGGTGGCTAGAAGAGCTTGTGTGTGGGAGTCAGGATAGCCCCCGCAGCCCAGGAGGAGCATCCTGCTGATGTGCCTGTGCCACTTCCAGGACCACCACGATGCGTTCATAGTTGTTGTGACTGTATCTGCACAGCCCTGTGTGGTGCTGTAGAGACTGTACTTTACTTCTTGACGCAAAAATGAAGAGACGTGAGAGCAATGACCTGAAGGAGTGAATTAGCTAGATGAACGTTCATTTTCACAGCACCAAAGACTACTCAGACTATTTCGTTTTAAAATTGCTACTAAACTTTAAAGACATCTTCTTTTTTTTTTTTTTTTTTTTTTTACATTATCTCCCCTGCTGAAGAAGAGTGATATGTTCCTTGGGAGCTCCATTTGTAACAGCTGCCCACAAGCTTTGAAATGGCATGGTGCTGCAATTGTATGCAGTGTTTATTTTAAGTCTTCTTATTTTAAAGAAGGATGCAACTGCCATTCAAATTATGTCACCATGAGAGTGGGAAAGTACTTGATGAGTGAGACCTTTTCAAAGTAAACTGGTTTAGAGTACTTGCTGTCTCAAATTTCTTTTTGAAATGTTAATATATTTCTGTGGATTTCTTAGTGCCTCTGGACCATTGTTAACACTCTTTTTCAAAAATGAAATACCACAGATCTTAAAAGAATGCAGATATGAACAACTCTGCAAGGGAAATAAGATCTGTGTTTGCCAGTAGTGTAGTCACCCCAAACTGTGATAATAAAAATTTCTTCTGTAACCAGCAATAAGTTGCTACTGTGAGGTATAATTTCTCAGTATCTTGAAAATGGCAGTCAAACCGCATCATGTAGATTTTTCTTTATGATTGTTGGTATGGGAACTTGCTAAACCTATGTGTATCATGACAGGGATGTAGCTTCAGACTCTTTCACATCACGCTTTAAACCTGGAGCGGGGGAAATGGTCTTGTTAGAAGGAATGTTTACGTACAATTTTTGTTGGTTTTTTTTCTTCCCCCAATCATATTGTAACATTTATTTTCTGTAACTGAGCTCTCGCTAGACTAACAGAGTTCTCTTCTAAAAGTACTTTTTAATAGTTCTTCTATTAAACTACTTTTTAATAGTCATTCTAACTTCTATGAGAAGAGCTCTTCTTCTTTAAAATTTAAACACAGAAGAATCTATGTTTGGAGGGACTTCTGGAAATCATCTCCCTGCACAGAACAGGGCTAACCTCAAAGCCAGACCTAACTTCAAAGCCAGGGCCTCGTCCAGTCATGTTTTGACTATCTCCCAGGACACACTGAACAAACTCAGCTCTATCGATCTCTCCTTCGTACATCAAATGCTGGAGCGTCTTGGTGGCCATCCACTGGACTCACTCCAGTATGTCAATCTTTGTTTTCCCAGGACTCCCAAAACCAGACTGAGCACTGCAGATGTGGTCTCACAAATGCTGCATAGAGAGGAATAATTACTTCCCTCCACCTGCTGGCTAATTGAATTGCTTATCTGATGCCAGATCTTCAGCTGCTGTCAGTTGCCTTCACTTCCCTCAAGCTGGAGTGGTAGAAACTCTCCCGCGTTCTCAAACAGAACTGGAACAGAGGTGGCCCTTTGCTTCAATTGCATGAAGCAGATGAACAAACCAGTGTTTACGTACAGAAAACTGCACAGGCTTCTGTTTCCCTGTAATGAGTTTTTGCACTAGACTTTAACGCTGCATACAGCAATGTAACCTGCAGCAATAACATTGTATCGCAGTGATTATTTTGTTAAAACAGTGAAGAAAATCCATAGTAAATGGCACATGCAAAGAGATGTGTTGTGTGTAGTCTGTTTGTTTTACTGGCAATACTTTAGCTGTTAGCTAAGTTACCCACTTTAAAGTTAATGTTTGGTAGCAAATATGAGGATTGAAATAGCAGGCATGCCACCCAGGTGAGCCTCACAGGAGCTGTGGGACAGTAACATGTGCTTAAGATTTTATACCCGGAAGGTGTTTCTTTTCCACTAGATTTCTGAGACTTTGTCATTGCGAGTTGCACTATTATGGGCAACTGAAGTACATGTGACTAGTCATAGTCTGTGCTTTTTAAAGGTGTAATCTTCCTACGATATTTGATTTTTTTTTCCAAACACACACAAAATGAAATTTTTATGATTAGTGATTTACGTACTTAAATTAATATTTGCCTGGAAAAAAACCAGACTAATTGTAATACAAGAGAAACCCACAACCACCACCAAACCCGTGTACGTGGGACTTGTCTTGCTACTTCAAGGAGCGTGTGGCCCACATCACCTAGCTCAGACAGCCTCACACTCCAGTATAGCAGAGCAGCTGAAGGCATAAATCTTCTATGTGCATGTGCCTGCTTTAATGGGTAAGATATTAGTATTTAGCTTAGGAAATTCTAGCCCCCAAAAAGCTGTGGCAGGGTAAGTGTCTGGGGTGTTCAGTGGATGCTGTCTGCTGCTCCACCAACTGTTGGCAAGGGAGGTGGCTGGGATGAGTGGTTGCTGTGCCTTGAGGACTTCACTGGTATCTTGGTACAACCAAAGAAGAAAGAAGCCTTAAAAGCCCAGTGGGTGTAAAAGGAAGCATTGGTAGAGAGGTCTGAGCTGGGAACTTGGACAAGGGAAGGGAATTGCCAGGCTTTTTTTTTTTAATTCCCCTTCAGTATTTGTCCACACCAGGGAGCTTCTTCAGAGTCTCCCTTCCTACTCTGTCTGTTGCCACCACTGTTTTCCTGGTGTGATTTTTTCTTCGGGTATTTGTACTAGCTCTGTGGCACTGGCCACGGCCATCAAAGACTCTTTTAGTGGTTCCTCTTTCACTGGTTTTATTCCCATGACCCTGCTTACGGCAATCCTGTCTTCATGCTTGCTCACCTCAATCATCACCGGTGCTCACCTTCCTCGCCTTGCCTGCAAAGCCTCTCGTCTCCTCGTGCAAACGAGCTGTTTATGCTTGAGCTAATGTGCGTTCACAATGCTCCGATCATAATGCCGCAGAACTGCTTATATTCACAGCCATTAAAAAATAAAAAGATGGATTATTTTTTGCCCTACCCCAGAGAATTAGTTATATATTTTCACTCTGTACAGTTTTTGCTGTAGGTTGAGATGATTGGGGCTTGGAGGTGGGTAAGAAGCCCCTCCTGGTATGCAGACAAACCTTGGGTTACACAGCTCGTTCAGGTTACCCAGGCATCGTTACGTAGCAGAACGGCGGTGTGTGAGAGCTATACTTTGGTAAGAGGCTTAATACTGAACTGATTCCTGTATTATGTGGAGACATGTGGAGTTTTGCCTGTTGACAGTAACAAATGCACCCCCGGACCTCTCGGGGACACAGACCTTCCCTGGGTACCATTGGCAGTGCTGGAGAATGGCTCTTGCATGGCTGCTCAGGTGAGGTTGACCATCTCAGGAGGGTGTATGCTTTTATTTATTCACTTTTTAGTCAGAAACTAGGGTCACTCTATGCCACATATAAGCTCTTGTGGGGGAGACAGTGAGAGTTTAAAGCATTTTGAATTTTTGTTCCAGTTTTGATTTAATTAGTGTGAAAGGCTCACCAGCTTCATGGTGTTTGGTGTCAGCTTGAGTAAAATAGTTTCAGTGGGAAGATGAGGGGGGGCGTATATCAGCTCGTACTTAATATTTGTTTAAACAGGTATGCAAGATAACTTAGGTTATTGTTAGCAACCTAGAGATGTCACAAAAGGTGTCCTTCTCCAAAGAGTGTAAAGTAGTTTATTTTGGTAGAAACTCTGGGTGATGAGGCAACAGCACTGGGCGCAGGAGTTCAGTACCTACTCCAGATGATGCCAGGACCTTCAGTCTGCTGCATCCTGTCCCTGACCGCTCACTCGAGTAAAATTTGGCTAGTGGCAGGACTGGAAGCAAGTGTTACCAACCACAAATGTTTAAATATTGTGGTGGTTTTGGAGGAGAGGAAGAAGGGGCTGGAGTTTGGAGCTGGAGATGTTACATGGGTTCATTGGGCCGCCAAGGTCCAACCAAGGCTGGCAGCAGCTGCTGCTGAAGATCTCAAAGGTTCCTATCTTTTTCTTACTGAATAAATGTGTGTGTGTACTTGTTAACACCTTTTAATTAAATCTAAGATATTCAGGTTGTGTTGGAGATTGGTTCCACCAGTTTGACTCAGGTATTTTTAATATATATATTTTCATTGCCCTGCCTGGAAACTAGGTGGTAGGGTTGATTTGTGGCTAAGATACACTGTTTTGAAATTGCTGGTACATAGATGGGTGTAATAGAGGCTGATCCTAAAAATGTTCTCAGTTTTCTTCTTCTGTTAATGTTGGCAGGTGTTTCTAAGTGATACACTGACTTCTTTGTATATAGTTTTTAATCTCTCGGGCAAAAAAAAAAAATTAAAGAAGCAAAGGCATCTATAAAAGGAGTGGTAAGAGCTGGGGCTTTGCTCAGTATGAGGCACTTGAGGCCATCCCAGTGTGCTGTTTAGGAGGAATAAGTAATTTAAAACCACTTTCTCTCCTCTGTTTTGCAGTAGTTAAAGCATTAGCAGTGCTGCCCAAACAGACAAGCCCACCAACTCCCCCCCAGCCAAATATCATACCCCCCTGAAGACGCGGATGTCTTCCAGGATAGCAGACCTTGGGCTTATTCAAGCACACCCGTTGCCTGTGTGCAATGTGTGTATGAACCAAAAATTTCAGAAATGGTCCTTTTATGTTATGGATGTGAGTCAGATGTTTGGGGTTTTTTCCCCATAGCCTCATGACTTTATTCTCTGACAAGCTTGTGATGGTTAACTGCTTGAAAAGCAGCTCCTTAGTTTTGAGCAAATCACGTATTGACTGCTGGTTTAAGGTGGCTCCTTATTCCCTCTGGTTCTTTGTTGTAGGAATTTCCAAATGTCAATCTTGTCAAGAACTACTTTTTAGCAACTTAAAACTAATTATCACATTTGCTAAAGAGGCAAAACAAGGGATACAATGTATTAAAACAAAACAAAAAAGGGGTAAGCAGTGGCTGAGTCCTGAAAAAACCAGCATAAACTTTCTTAGCAGTAGTTCTTGATTACTTTTTTTTCCCCCCCTTTACCTGATGTTCACAAGAGACTGCTAACCTAATTTTGGTATTCCTTTGAGAGCTCATTTATGATGAGTTGCCAGAATTCCCAAAATAAGTTTTAAGTTCCTTGTTGGCACCTGTGGGTTGGATTTCTTTGCTTCAATTTTTTAATACCATTAATTTTTTCCCTGTGCACAAATTTGCTTTCTTTAGGAAGAATATTTATCAAACAAACTAAGCCTAATAATATGAAGTAGAATAAATTATTCAGGTATACATAACGAGTGCTTGAAGATTTGTGCCACTTTTATGGCTTCCTGAAACTATCTGCAGCCTCCTGTCCCTCTTGCTGTAGTGTGAGAGACCACACAATACAGTTGACTTTATATTGCAAAATAAAGTCTTAAAAATATTATTATATTAATATTATAAATTATATTAATATTATGAATTATATTAAATATTAAAAAGTTAAAAGTATTAAAGAGTACAGTGTGCTTTTAAATAAATGGTAAAAGCATGGATTTTTGTATATTCTGGATTTCCTGTAGGCATAAGCCTTACACGGTTCATTCACTTGTCCCTCGAACTTGGAGCCTTTTGAACTCTCAGAGTAAATTTGAAGGCGGCTGTGAATGATTTTCATGACCAATTTTTTTCAGGAGATACAGGTATGCAGAGGAGGCACTATGCTTTTAAGCCTCCCAGAGGGACAGTCAAACTCTGTGCTTATGAATGTCAGACAACGTAGTGCTGCCAAACTGAGTTGGCACGTATGTTTTGCTCGGCTAGCCATAGCTCTTCTCATCTCTTCAGGGTGTCAGGAGACATGGAAGAGAAGGGTAGGTGAAAGGGAAGGCTCAAGGATCCAAGCGACTAGAAACTAATTGGGGAAACAGAAGGATGCATCGGCAAGAAACAAAGGTTTGTTGGCCCGGTGATTGCAACTTGGTGTTTTAATTCAGTGACACTTATTTCTAGGAAGTTCAAAACTGTAGCCGCTTGATACCTCAAGTAACAAAGTTTTTAAAAATCCAGAATCTTTCTCAGTATACTTATTTATCAGGCTTTTATAGAGCAAAAGTAACCCAAGCTACTTGAACTCACAATGCTCAACAGAGGATTGTAAAACCTGATAGCCAGTTTGCCTTCTAGGCATACCCAGCAATCTCCCAGGCTCGCTCTACCAGCCAGTCATGGCATTTTAGTGACATGACTTGACTGCATCTGTGTCTGAGAAATGTTCCTCCTGAAGTCTGTCGGAAAAATGGTTGACTTGTATGTAACCAGAAATAATGCCTTACTATATTTAAATTCACGTGGGTAATGCGCAGAGTATGTAAAACTAATTTTCAATTTCTTCTTCCTAGGAATAGAGATTTTTAACATTCTAAAAGTAAAGTTTCTTTTGTGTCTCTTTCAGTCTCCATTCCAGGAACTGTCTACTTGGTCCCTTTAAGATCTGTAAAGGGAGAAGTGGGAGGAGAGAAAGAAAGATATTGCTGCAGTTTTTTGCAAGTGAGAAGCTTGATGTTTCTTGGGACTTCCTTGTTTAACATCAGATGATTTGTCAGTTTTGTTAACCATCTCTTAGTCTTTGCATTTTTTGTGGGTAAGCATCCTGCATTAGTTTTCATTGAGTAAGGCTGGACGAGTTGTGCTACTTTGACTTAATTTGATATTTTCTTTTATTAAAATGATACAGTGAAATGAATTTAGCTGCCCATGTGAGGACTCTAATGGATATACTCAAGATTTGACAGTGCCTTTTTTTTTTTTAATGTGTTACTGGTCTACAGCTTGCCCTTTCGACAGAGGCTGCCACCCTCGTAGGCATGGTATAGTAGCGCTCTTCTGTACAGAGCTCTGAGTCAGACCGTTATAGTTACACCGAGGCATGGTTTGTGTTGGTTTTGCTCTCCTGTTAAGTACAAGAGCTTGTGAGAGAGCGTAATGGATATGTCTGCCCATCACAGGTTGCTCATGCCTGGGCAGCTTGCTCAGACTAGGATGTTGGCCCTGCTCTTGGTGAAAAGGCGGGTGTGGATGTCTGTCCACGCTGCTGTTACTAGGGCACCTGGGCTGACATTTTAGTGCAAAGGCATCCTGTAGGCTGGCTGAGCTGCAGGCACATATGGTGTGGACATCTGCCCTCTCCACAGAGACCCTAAACTCCAGTAGGTTCATCTGTGGCTACTCACATCCAGCACAACCCCTTCTTTTCTTCCCAGTCATCTTCACCTAAACTGCTACGCAGATGTGTCTAGAAGGAAAATATCGTGTATAGAGTAATTTGTTTTTATTATCTTCCCTCTGTTATGTATTTGTGTGGGCTGCTAATACATGTCCAGAACAGATCATTTCACAGATACTTCAGAGGGTTAGGAGCTTGCAGTTGCAACAGCTCTGCTGCTTTTTGAGAAAGACTTGCTACACTCCTCATAAAGGAGAGTGAAGTGTTTGGACATCTGTCACTCCTAAAGTATTGCCAATACTTCTATACTAATAACCTACTGCTTCTGTAAGAGAAATTGTTTTTCCTAAGTACTGGTATGGCAAAGAACAGTCTTTTATTGCCAGCTCAGTTACCAACACGTGCCCAGAGCTTTCTGGCTGCGGTTAGAGCATGTACATCATCAGTAATGGGTGCTAAGTGGGAGGAGTTCTTGCCCGTAATCTCTACCAAGTATCTTACTTGGCTTTTTGCAGTGTCTGTATCCAGTACTGCCATAACATGTATGTATTTAAATCAGCGTTGACTCAGGCTAGGTCTTAAACCACAAAGCACACAGGCGTGTTGAAATAGGGGCGGGCGGGTGCAAGGTGAGGCTTTATGAATCTTGCTTTTCTGAGAACAGCTTCAGAGTTGTTCAGCTTCAAAGCTGTGCATTGTAGAAACTTAGGATGGGGAGGGATCTTAAATAATTCCTGCCCTAACGGTATGAGTTAGGACATGGTGAACACAGGTCATTGCTGAATTGCAGAGTGTCCAAGGGAAGAGCATCTCCAACATGCCCAACTGCTCTCTTCTACACTTTACTCGCTGGAGAGGTTCTAATATCCAACTGCCACTGGTGTTCATACAGAGCATCTCTATTATCTTTCATGTATGTGGAGAAATAGAAGACTGAAAGGGCACAGGTACTGAAAGCCTGTCTGTTATTCCTGCCTGCATTACTTCTGCTAGTAAAATACGCTGTTGCTTTGTGCAAAATTTGCCTCTTTGTAAAAGCCTCCTCCATCTTTCGAAGGCTGCTAGTGTGCTCCCTTCCCATTCTCTCTCCTTTTTAATCAACTTGACTGATTTCTCTAGCATCTCTGCATAGGCTATGGAAGGGAAAAGGCTTTCAAGCAAGTTGAGGAAGAAGTTGTGGATTCCAGAGTCTGGTTTGTCTGATCTGGCAGTAATTGAACTGAGGCTTTGAGGGCTTGGGCTCTTCCCTTCTGCTGGTAGCAACAATTCATGAAATCTGTTGATAAATGAAGCATTGTGTACCTCCCCTGCCCTCCCCCTTGATTCTAGTTAGCACAGAGACAGAAGCAGCATGAAGTTTCCAGTTTCTGTGTGAGCTTAAAAAGGAAAGACGGTGCATTAGCCTGCTGATTAATCGCAGGCACTCATGTGATGATAATTTCTCAGGGGATGGGAAAGGTTTTTTTGCTTTTAACAGTCTTAAAATAGCCTCATTTCAAAGAACATTTCCATGATTTGGTTTTTTTCTGAAGTCAAGGATGCGTAAATGCCCGCAACATTAGTGTGTGTGCGCGTTACAGTTTGGGTTTTAGTTGCACGATGTGATCCTGGGCTTTTCAGCCGAGAAGATCCCTGCTTCCTAGGGTGCAGCCAGGAGCAGATCGCAATGGTAACGGGAGAGATTGGCTCCTGCCAAATCACAGGTTCATCTGTCGCAGGAGCTGGGAGGTTCCACGTGAAAGAGGTGGGGAAGTTTGTAGGAAGTAAAAGGCGAGAATCTGCTAGGCATCTGGGAAAGAAAATCTACTTGAGCACACACCGTTAGAAAAGTGACTTATTTTGCTGTGTAGCCATGCTAATAGACTGTGGGATGACTGAAGAAGCGTCAAGTACATGCAACTGCAAAGGAAATCAATGGACTCATTGCTTTGAGTGTACTGAATAGTCAGGCCTCAGTTGTCTCAAATTGGGCACCTAAATAAAGGGCACTCTTGAATTTATCTTCTCTTTGTCTTAAAGTGCCAATAATACTCCTGGTGTCTTAGGATGCCTCAAAAAATGCATGCTTTGTGAGGGAAAACTCAGGCACTGAGCCGTGCAGGGACCCATGAGTGAACTGGTTGTTTTTAGAGCAGGCTGGGAAGAGTATTCCGTGAAATGACAGTGAATGTCAAAAAAGGAAAAAGAAAATAAAGGTATTAAATGACTACATTGAATAAGCACCAGCCATTTGGGGCACTGACGGGGACTGTGTTCTTATGGAAAACTTTCAGTGTGATCAGGTAATTAAGAACTGCATCACAGTGAAGTCACGGGCAGGTTGGGGGAGGGCAGGCAAATGCAAGCGGCACGACCCATAACAGCTCTAGGAGGTCTAGTGTTTGTGTGCCTAACTTCATAACCTTAATATTTTTGTCATGCAAATACCTGTAGTTGGTCTTTGAGTACGAATCTGCAGTGAGATGGAGGGGGGCAAAAGCCGGGGGGGTGACACTTTATATTGTTCGGGTATGAGGCAGCACACTTGATAACCGGAGAGGTCTTGCTACTAGCTGGTGTTGCAAGTCAGCACATGCGAGCCACGCTAATTTGCTGTTGCCTGCTGCGCTTGTGGCAAAGATGACAAACCAGCCTTTGTGTGAGTGAGAAACCAGAAAAGCACAAAGAATGGAAATTTGGTGCTGTTGGGACTGTAGGCGTTCGCAGGCTCCCCATCTCTCTGTTCCTGCGGGTGGGACGCTGTTGGTACGCGTGGCAGGGAAGTGGTCTGAGCCACAGGTCGGCTTTCTGAGTGGGTTAGAGACCGTGAGTTTTACACTGCAAGGAGGCCTAGCACCCTGGAGCATCTTTCAACTCCAACTTCTGTTATTCTAACTGTCTGGCTCATACCGTGTGGTTTTGGGTGACCAAAGTGGCTTTTTTTCTTTTTTAAACACTAATAGTTAGGAATCTGGTCTGTACTGTGCTAAGAGCTCTTCAGTTAAAGAATGTGAAGCAGCTCTTTAATGGATATATATTATATCTTACTGTCCTTTGCAGGTAACACAAAGCAGAGTCAGAACAAAAACAAGCGATCCCATGTCTGTCAGCACTGTTACTCTGTTTTATTTTAAACCTAATTATACTTGAAAGGTGTAGGGGAAATTGAGAACTTGACTTTTGGCACTTAACAGCACAATCTTAATTAACCATCACCACCCGTTTTCATGCACTTCTGTGAAGAGCTCCAGTCCTATGATCTCATTTCACTCATCTCATTTGAGAGTTAATACTCTCAGGTTAATTTGTCTTAACTTTATAACCTAGTCTGTCTTCTGTTTAAAAATAAGTGGGTGAAACACTTCTCAAAACTGTTTGGAGGCCACCCTGCATGTCAAAGCACAAACTCATCAAGTCATCATCGGTCTTTTCTGACTTTCAGCAAGAGACTTGAGGGAAATATATAAATCTCTGGTATGGTTGAAATGGGGGCGATAGGATATTATGAAATGCACTGTGCTGGTAAGCAAGATTCTAGGATGCACAGAAGACATGCAAGGACAAATCTACACATGACATTTACTTGCTACATGAGGTGTTTGTAGATGAATCCTTTGTTAAATGTGAATTGAAAGGCTTTTGTCGTTTGTACTGGCAGAGTGCAAAGCAATGTAAGGCATAAAGGCAGTCCACTGAACAGCTGGCAGTGTGGCCATCAAAAATTTTGTAAATATGAATAAAAAGAAAAAGTTAAATTCCTTGTGTTTTTTGAAAAAATGTGGTTTTCAGTGTTATAAAGACTTTAAATTAAACAGACTTGGCAAATTATTAGATAGAGTGTTGAAAAGTTGTTTTGTTTACTGAGGGAAGATTAATTTGTTTTCCTCTTTTTTTTTTGGTTACTACCACCTCGTTTTTTAGAAGGAAAGGGAAGGCGATTGTGAGAGAAGGTTAGAGGAGAGGAGATCTTGTTTGGCAATTGACTTTTATTTGAAGTAAAAATATTTTTAAATCCACAAAATAGCATTTGATTAATTTAATCCCCAGTGTGCTTGTATAAGCTGCTTGTGAATTACAATAAAAAAGCAAAAAAAAAAAAACTCAAAAAGCCCTTGGTCAGAAGTGTTTGGACACTTGATGAAACACTTTAAGGAGTCTAAAGGAAAGAAAAAAACCCCAACCATTTCCTATTAACATTATTGTATTAATAAAAGCTCGTTCAGTGCCCGTGCTGCATGTCCCCTACACAATGTTGATGACATTTTGAGAGAGATGGGTAAACATTTATACTGTGCTCTGAGAAAAGGTTACATGAAAGCCTTTTGATGGAACTTGGATTTGCAATTTTGTTTTTGCTTCTTCAAACAGAAAAAAACCCCATGTCAGATGTGTCTGTGAGAGATTTTCTTCTTTGCGTTTAATGGAATAAAGTAAACCAGGTCATAAGCGCTGTATGTATATCAAACTGACATTGTATCATTGCTTCTAGACTTAAATATATGTATATTTATTTAAGAATACATTCATATTCTTTAACACACAATAGTAAGATGGTCTGCAAAATGTGGTGCTGCTTGTGGTTGGAACTTTAAGAAAAATCAATTTGTATTTCAGGACACAAGCGGCCAGAGCGTACTTTTAACTTACTGAATTGGAAGGGGCACATCCTGTGACTGGTTTCCTGCGTTCTCCAGAGGACAGTGGTCTTTTCCATTGTCGTTTTGTCTGTCGGCATAAAATAGAGATTATCTGTCGTCTGCCATTTCCTCTTCTCCCTCCCTCTCTGTTTCTTTCTGGGGAGAGGGGGAAATAAATTTTCCCTCTGGCTTGTGCAGATGTTAGCACTGCGGGGAACTTCTCTCGCTGCAGCTGCAGGAAGCATTTCCCAAATGGACCGTATGGTCCTTTGGTCTTATTCTGTCTTTTTGCTTGTTTTTAAGATTGTTAGTGTGCTGGTTTTGCGCTGGTTCACTGCAGTACTGTGTGTTTGTAGAGATGTACTCATTTTGTGATTCATTTTGGAGGCACTCATCTGTTAAAACAGCATGTGAAGGAAAAACTATTCAGTAAAAATATGTATGAAATATAGCTCTAGTCCACTTGCCTCAGAGTCCAGGAAAGATGCTTTTAAGCAAGATTACAATAGTACATATTGTACTATTATGTGACCAAAGCATCCATTCCATGAAAACACTGTGAAAAGATGATAGATGCCCAAGGTATTGAGGATTTTGCTTCTTTAGTAACTGAAATTTTCTGCCATCTACCATCTGTTGTTTTAGTAAGACCACTTTCATTTTACCTGTGGAGCTCAATGAAGCCCAGACTTCAATCTTGTTATGTCTCAGTGCAATGAAAATCTTGCTTGCAAAACTCTGCTGAATTCTACAAGAAGGAAATGCCGCGTCTCTATGTTTTCCAAACATACTTAAGGATCAGAAGGATTAAAAAAAGAGGATTTCAATTTATCTCTATATGTTTCTCCTTGCTTTCTCCCCCACCAATCCACTGGCCTGCAATATCGATGTGTTGCATCCATTCCCAAAAATCACTACCACCCAGGCTAAATGCAGTGTCCAACCACTGCTCTGTTGGAGAGGGGAGGGAGCGAACCAGAGGGAGAACCACATTGACTTACTTTGTGTTCAGGGAAAAAGTGGTGTTAGTGGAACAGTCTGAGGAAATGTTGCTTGTGCTGTTCAATCTTTGAATAAAAAGTCGTATTTATCCACAAAATGAGGGATTTTGGCACTAGTCATGAGCCCTGAAATACTTGCAGGTTTTTATCCTGCTTCATCCTTTCTGTGCTTACTTGCAAGCAAATTGCATTTTAGTAGCGTCTCTCCTGGTCTTTAGAGCTGAAAGAAAGCTGAAGTGTTAAGTGGAAAACTTCATGCTTGCTAATGAAGTGGACAGTAAAGGGATTGTGAACCCTTCTACAGCCTGCTGAAGTCAGGAAATCAGCAGTGACGAAGAAGGTGCTGTTCCTTGCGAACAAAGTAACATTTAAGTGGCTTGGTAGTGTAGGCTTTGCATGGAAGAAAAGATTCACTGACAAAGACTTACTAGGAATGGTATGTTTGCAATATTTCCTTTTCTGTGCTGCTTTCCTCCCATCCTCAGATGTTTATTTGTTTGGAAATAAAACCGCTTTTTCTACTTGAGGTGAACTGGTCCTGTCTGGGGGAGCATAGCTGCAGCCAGCCCTTTTTTTGAAGGAAAGTATAACTCTGGTGAAGTGCTGCTCTTCTAAGGCAAAGGACAAAGAGCAGCAGTGTCCAGGTGGTCTTTCGGTTATGGTATTTTTACCCCGCAGTGTCTTACAGGGAGCTGTGGGGAGCTGAGCTGCCTGGAAATGCTCCCAAGCAGCGTGTGCAGGCAGCAGATCACAAGCAAGCCAGGGAGTTTGAGCGGGCGTCTTGCTGCAGCGTGAGTGAGCTGAGGAAGAGAATATGGGTGTGGGTTTTTTTCAATAAAGGATGAGAAAAAGTTCTAGGGAGGAGGTGGCAGATGCAGAATATACAGCCAGGACAGGAAAGAGTCTACAGAAGGCAGAAATGTTGAAGCTAAAGTAAAAAACATAGTCTTGAAACGAGCAGAAACCCACAGTACTGTGTAATTTGGATGAGAGTGGATTGAAGCCAAGAAGTCAAAAGAAGTTTTTAACAAAACCACTGGAGATGCTGTAAGTTCATTGACCAGAAAGCTGCTTGGTTGTGTTATTATTAAATGCAGTAATATGCATTTTTGTATTTCAGAATGTGCGTGCTTGGGATGTGACAGGGCAGAGCTTTTTTGTTTAACGTGGGTTGTCCTTAAAGACTGGCGTAATGGTTTTTGCATTGTCCCAGTCTGAGCATGAGGCTGGTGAGAGAGAGGTGAAGGTGCTGAAATATGGGAATGATGAACCAAGCTGAGGACACAACAGTTCAGAACAACAGGTATGGAGGTAGCTGCAGGCAAAAGGGGGATACGAGCCCTTGGAGAGGGATTGAACTGGGGAGAGGGAAGCAGGAGGAGGTTAAAGTCTTGTTCAAGTTGTAAATCTGTTTGACAACTTATTCCTGCACATACCTTTGCTTTATCAAGCACATATGTCTGCAGCATGGATACTTGCAAGTACATTGACAAATATACTTCATTAAGAGGGCTAGGAGAGTTGGCAGCAGAATTTTCAACTGACGGGAGAAAAGATGAGAATTTTCATTTGGGAGATGCAAATTGAATGTGGTACAGAGAGAAAAAAATGCTGTACAAGAGATTTTTCTGAGATCTGCCTGGGAGAGTAAAATTTAAAAAAAAAAAGAAAAAAGTAAGAGAAAGATGCTTTGGTGAAGTGTGAGGGAAGAGATTTGGGCAGCAAAGGAAAATCTGAGTTCAGGCCCAGAAGTCAGATGAGACTTGCTCAAGCTGTTGTAGTGGTTTTTCAAGACAAGTTATTGGAGAGAGATAATGACAGGCAGGTGGAGTGCTGCCTGCTGGAGAGGAATGGGGATTCTCCTCGCAGGGAGCAGGAGACAGCTTCCTTTCTCCTGCTGTCTGCAAGACGGCAGCTCTCCAGGGAATGGGAGATGGGCTTACTGGGAATGGACTTACTGGGGCTGTGGCTTATTGGAGCAGGGAATCCAATTAAGCTAATAGGAGCCACACTTTAAGACTCAGTTTCACAAACCAGTGCACGAGCTATTTTTGAAGAATTGGACCCCACTGCAGAAGGCATCTCTGATGTCCATCTGAAGCGGAGAGGAGGTTTTGGCTTCCAAGGAAATTTTGCCAACCGCAGTGATGGTGGAGCTGTTGTGTGAGTCTCTCTCTGTGAGAGGGGCAAAGTTACGTCAAGGTGAAGAGCAAGTTATACTTCACTGAACCAGAACTGTGGGCCAGGTGCGATAGCGATTTACACAGAAGTTACTCAAGGTGAGAAAAGATGGCAACCTCTCTGCCTGCTGGTCCATACGTGCCATCTTAGTGAAATGCATGCACGGTAAAATGTCAAAACACTTCTGCGTATTTTTAACTAGCTTGGCGTGGGAGATGTACTAGCTTAGGGCTGTCATGTTTGTTCTCAATTGCTTCATGTTTTTTTCCTTCTTGGATTAACATCTGGAGGGAGCATTTTTTGCATTTTTGGGGGGGGGTTTGGAAGGCTGTGGTCTGCAGCAGAGGGGAGGGGGTCGTGAATAGTGGCAGGGAATGGGAGACAACTGGAGATGGATTTAGCCATGGGGATGGCTAACACCATCCTAACAGATGATGGGATGATAACTAACAGAGATGGGAACACCCATCTGCCCATCTCTGTTAGGAAAGCAAGCATAATGGCAGTAAAACACACTTTCCTTTAATCCATTTCTCTATGCCTTTATCTCAAGATAAAATTTAAAATTCAAAGTACCAAATAAAGGCATTCCATAAAGGGCAGCTATTGCCATACTCTGGAGTGTAGTGTGCAGCACAACAGGAAACTCTTCAGCAAACCTGGAAATCACAGTGAAGAAATAGGACAAATGTTCAAAAATGTTCTTAATTAACTTGCACTATCAGTAACTGCACTGAGTTGATTTCTCATTTAAATTTTCAATCTAGAGTTCCTTTTGACTGTAGTATTTCATCGTTACTGCTGCAATTTAGCCTTTTCAATTGGGACACTTCAAAAATGATGGGCTTTGCTATCTAAGAAAAAGCTGCACCGAGTTTTGGCTTGTAAAGCTTAAAACTCGTTCTGATATAAATGAGAAAAGTATAGCTTTGCTATAAATATTTTTTGAGAAAGTTGGGAGGTTTTCATATTTGTTTAGATAGTGATGTTTTAAAATTTGCATACAGTTCTTTGAAATTCCACCTTTTGTTGCTGCAAATGTCATTTTTACTTCTAAATGAAAAATGATAAATACTTTTCCAGGAGTTTGGAGCTCAAGGATTAATGTGGTTGAACTAGTTAAATGTTAAATCTATTCAAAGTAAAACTGCATAGAGACCGCAAATGTTCTTGCATGCAAGTAAATCCTTTTTATATTGAGTCTGGTTTGCTAAAGACGTAACTGCTCTGCCAGCTTGTTCTGTACAGATAAGTTATGTATGTTATACGCACTCTATCTTAGGGTGCTATATTTGCTGTCCCCATTAGTGCTAAGCTGAGATCACAGTTTAATTCTGCTTTGTATTAAAATCGGAATCCGCCTTTTTGAATGGAAGGGGAGATGCTGTAGAACACTATATTTTATACTTCAGACTTCATATCCTTGCTGGGTAGAAACAAGTTTCTCAAGAAAATTACAAGGACCGTGATAGAAGTTTAAATATTTCTCTCATCTCCTTCAAGTAAATACATCTTCAGATTTCATCTGGTAAGAGTCCTTGATGGACTTAGTTGAACTTGGTTACATCTGTGAGATGAAAGTATTGCACAACCAACACCGTCTTTTTGTATCAGTAAGTGCTGTTGAAACTTGTGCTTATCAAATGACTTGAGAAGTCTTAGTTCTGTCCCTTGGATTAGCAGACTGGTCGTCTGTTCCTTCATACCTAATTTTAAATGGGAAGGTTTTGCAAAACAGTGGTCAGGATGATGTTTTTATTTCACCTGGCTTACATGAACCCGTGGATAAAACACTGCAGAATAGACGCCTCGGGATTCCAAGTTCAAGTGCTCACAAGTTGGGGAGTGAAAAGCATTTATGCTGGGACAAGTTTCAATGCCTTGTTTTCTCCGAATAAAAGGTTCCTTTTTTTCGCCCAGCTACATTCTTGGAAGTGACTGGGTTGTTTTGGCTGCAGCTCCTCAGAAAACAGCCTGAAATCAGTGCATACAACTTCAGCACAAAAGGTCTACGGAGTCACAGAGGTTTCCTAAGCAATGAACAACAACATGTTGGTAAGCTACAGGTACCCCCAAATGTAAATTGCTGCTTTTTTTCTTTAAGATACGGGATTTTAAATTTGCATGTCAGAATTTAGTTCGGGCCGTTTCTTCCTTTTCTGCTGGTACCATCACACAGCCTTTTTTCTTTTTTTCTTTCTCCTCCATATTAAACAAAGGCCAGACTTGCTACACCTGGGTCTGATCCATGGCACAACAAATCTAGTAGCTAGTCTCTGACTTAACCAGATTGTGGTGCTTTGGGAAAGGTTTTTAATACCACAGGAGACCGGGAAGAGACAATTAATCTTCTCCTACCTCCTCTGTAATTAAACTGTAATAAAACTTTACACGTGATGTTTAATAGCCCTTTTAACACCGTTACCAGCAATAACAGCAAAGCTAGGTGTATACACACCGTTCTGTATATAACAGAGTACAAAGAAAAGGACCTGTGTTCCTGGCACACACACACACGCAGACACACATATATGAAATCAGGAAAGGAGAATTCATGTAATTTGAGGCTGTTTTCTAATTGCTTCTGCCATGTGATATTGAAAAGAAGAGAATGAATTCTCCCGCTCCTGGTTGCAAGATCACTGAACTGCAGCCCAGTCATCTATAAATGGAAACTTCTGCAATATTCTTTGTTTTTGTGACTAGTTCCGAGTGCTATGAAAGCGGTACAATTACTGTGATTGAATCAAATGGAAACACATCCAAGAAGCAAGCAGGGTGTTTCCAGAAAGGATCCTGGCCGGGGTATAATAAGTTTTAAATCTGTGCTGTTATATATAAAATCTGTGGCCAAAAACTTGGTAAATACTTCAAAAACCTTGTTTCTGCTTCAAAGAGAAGATTTATTTAGCTTTCAAGTAATCACAAGGCAAACATGGCTGTAGTCTGTAATTTTTATGGATGTAGTTAAAAAGTATTTTTGGAGGTTCGAGAGCTGTTGATAAAATGACAAACTACTTGTTCTTCATGAGCATTTCCCTCTCTCTGGAAGCTGTAAATGCTCTAGACTGTAGCGGTGATAAGTGATGCATTTCATCCATAAATAATATGTGTTTATGTTAATGTATTTAATCATTAGTATGGTATCTGCACAGGAATTACTCCATCTCCAGCCTAACGTTATCCTCGTTGCTTTCTGTTTGTGATTACTTAAGTGCTTAAGAAGTAACTTTCTGCTTTGGGGGAGAAGACTGGGGGAGTGATGACTGTCATCTATCATACTTCTGTCAGCTCCTTTACGGGACATACAGGCAATTGCTGTAAGAAGCAGTTTTGTCTTGTAAGCGTGCCATGGCGGGAAGGGGACTGTTTGTGGGTTTCCCTTTCAGCGTCGTGTTGTATGAAGTGCCTTTGCCCGGCTGCAGCTCGCTGGGACCTGGGTAGCAAGGAGCGTGCAGAGGTCCTGCAGCTCACCTCTTTGAGGAGCCCCAGAGTATTGCGGAAAAAGCAACCTCAGCCTTATCAGGTGCATATGTTATTAACAGAGTTCAGAAATACTCTGCAAGAGAGCTACAGCAGGCTGCTTTCAGCAAAAGCAGAGAAGTTGTCTCAGTTTTAATTAGACTTTATCGCTGCCACAATTTTTTAAAAGAATAGGAAGACTTTAAATTCTGGGAGGGTGTTGAAATGTAGCAAATTTGTAACAGAATGGATAAATTGGCCATGTTGCTTGGAATTATTGCATTCTTGGAATAAAAGAGCTCTGGGGTTATTCCATCAAATTAGCTTTGTAGGCAAGATAAACATGCAACATGGAAAAAGGTTCACATTTAAATAGACTTGCGCATGTATTTGTTTGCAAGAGTCTTGTGTTGCTTCTGTCACATTTTTCTTCTTTCCACGTTTCCTTTGTTGTATCTTGCCTTTAATTATTTTTTAAATCCCAAGAAGCAGCTGTATCTGTACCGTGTCTTGTAGGGTAGAGACACAGTGATGGCTTGGAGCTCTCTGAAGTGCTGCAGAATAAGCTCTAAGAAGTAGAAATGAGAGAGTATAGGCTGCAGCCGAGATTCCTTTCATCAAGACATTCAGTGTTGCAGCCATCACATAAATGGCAAAATCAGGTCAAAACTGCCAGACTTCCACTTTCTGAAAGGAAATTTTGTGTAAACCTACCTCTTCAAACTTTTGAAATGGAAGACTTTATAAACAAGTATCATTATGGTTTATATTACAGAAAACAGTATTACAATAACTGTGTTGCCTCAGACAGCTTATTTCAGAATTTTTATTCAGTCGTTTTTGTAGCATTTGTGGTGCCTGAATAAAGCCTGTGTTCTGACACTTCAGCTTCTGATTGCTGGGGAGATTCTAGCGACGTGCTTGCTAATGCACTCCTTGGTGCTGTCAGCCTCTTGCCTTGGGCTAGCTCTTTGATTTTTACTCTGTTCAAATGAGGCGAGTGGTTATGGCTTGGCTCAGCCGGTGCCCAGGCGTGTGGCCAGAGCCTCAGAAAAGGCTCCTCCTCTTCCTCTGCAGAGGGTGTGATGAGCTGGAAGGAGGGGAAAGCGTGCGGTCCTCTGACGGGCAGCCCTGGGTAAAGCTGAGGCCGCCACATTAAAACAGATGGGTGAATAAGGCCCCGCTGCCTCTCTTGTGTCTTGTGTCTCTTGGGAAGCGAATTGGGCAGAGAAGACAAAATTTGTGGTTAAATAGTGCAGTGAGCTTTGTTCGGTATCTCAGTGAGGCGAGGAAGCTCACTCTGCCCTTCGTGAGGTGCAAACTGCTCGTGGAACTTGCAACAGCAGCAGGGTGGATTTGGAGATTAAACGCTGTAGTTGTGCAGGAAAATGCTAGTGGAACACTGATGACTAGTTTGTAAAATGAGACAAGAGATGTGGCTGTCTAATTGCGGAGCCTGATGTTGGAGAAAGTATTCCCACTCCCCACCTCCCAGCTTTCTTGTAAAGCTTTATTTGTCATCCTGGTCTCATCAGTCTGTATTTTTTGAGATTCCTCAAGACTCGCAAGTCCTGGGAAACAAAATGAAAGGCTTAATTCCAGCAAGTGTTTGCCTCTTCGACAGGATTGGCTCCTTTTATCTGCTGGTTCACGTTAGGACATTGGGCAGTGAGACGGGAAACTCAGCTTCCAGTCTTCTTCCCAGTCAGCATCTCTGTGTCAGCATCGGCTTCTTCCGCTCCCCCTCCTGTGAATTTATTCAGACCAAATTTGTGTGGCTTTGATAGAAGGGAAAGAGGGTTTTCCACCAAACTTGAGTATTTGCTGAAGGTCTCTGCTTCCACTACATATGTCACTGGCAGCTGTAAGAAAGCCGGAATCATCTCGGCTACTGAAGCAATTTGGTAATTTATTGTGTGTGTTTCAGTAGCACTAATCAGAGACAGATTTGGCCAAATTAAATTTAAATTCTGTTCACTTCTTCACCAGTCAATGGAAGCATGGGAACGTCTTCTGGGGGCTTGATGAGATTTCAACGCAGAAACCAGGAGGATTTCTCTTAATTGAATCTGACCTCTAATAGTTTGCTGTTTTGGGTTGATTTTCTAGTCTTCTCTCTATGCCTGGAAATGCAACTTTGATCTTCTGCAGCCTAAGCTGAGCCTCGCAGAATGCGTACATGTGAAATGCCACAACTTCAGAGACATTTCCTTTGCCAAAATGACTGCTAGGACGCTCCAATTTTGTGCAGCATAAGCATTTGTAAGTTCTTCAAGTACAAAAACTGTTGCATATAACAGTTTCTTAGTGGATGAATTTGATTTGTTTCTTTTTAGGGAGAGCTGCAGTGGAGATTACCTTTGTGTTGTTGATGTGTAAGTTTTAATTTAGTAATATGTTTATTAATGTTCCCAGCTGGTTTTCAATTTTTTTCTAGAAATTAGCACTCTGGGTGTTTAATTAAAGCCTTTGGGATTTTTTTTATTTTAGTTTCTCTTTTTAGTTTAAAAATCTTTTGTATGAGTCTAAAACCTTAATTTTAACCTTTAAAGTACTTTTAAATGGTTGGTTTGTGAATCTGAGTTCTAATGAGTATTGACTCATATAGAAGTGACTCAATGTAAGTTTATTTGAAGAGCAACTCAAAGTTTTCTGATAAGCATGCATGAAGCTTTCGATTATTGCTTTCTTTCTGCATATTCTAATGAGTACAATTCCATCCTTTCGGTTGCTTCCAACTGGGAAATTAACTTCTAAGATACTTGCCATCAGTGCATGCGTGCAAGAAAAAAATTGCTTGCAAAAGATTTTTAAAGGTGATATCAGCACGATCTTTATTTAATATTGTACCCATTAAATAAGTGTGGGAAGCCTTACCTACTTAGAAACAAAGCATTAAGAGGAAACAAGTCAGTATGAGGTAAGTTGGGGCTGCATGCTTGCAGCTCGTGTGTTTCTGAGAAGCAACTGCTGTATAAATGCTCAGCCCTTTGCCTTGGTGTTGTGGTTTGAGCCCACTCGCCAACAAAGAACCACACGGCCACTTGCTCACTTCCCCCCAACACCAGGATGAGGAGAAAATGTAACAAAACCTGCTGGATCGAGACAAGGACAGGGAGGGTTCACTCACGTATTATGGTCACGGGCAAAACCAGACTCAACTTGGGGAAGAAGTAATAAATTTAATCGGTAATCAATCAAAGCAGAGCAGGATAAGGAGACATGAAAAGCCAGATCTTAAAAACACAAATAAATACCCTTCACCCCCACTCCTCCCTCCTTCCCTCACTCCCGATGTCTCTCCCTCCTCCCCCNGTAATAAATTTAATCGGTAATCAATCAAAGCAGAGCAGGATAAGGAGACATG
>VZSC01005455.1:2939-37716 GCA_013398225.1 Steatornis caripensis
CCCGCCGAGGGGGCGTGACTGCCCGCGACGGGGCCGGTTACCTTTCCCGCGCCGTCCTGCCCCGGCGCCCGTCATACACAGGCGGGTCCCAGCGCGGCCCCTGCCCTGCTGGGGTCGCCGCCGCCTTCTCGCCTCGCTGTCCCGCGGGAGCCCCCGGTTGCCGTCGGGCCTCTCTTCCCACCCCCCGGCGGCGGGAAGGCCTCGACGGCGGCTCCTCCCGCTGTCAGCCGGGGGACACCGGCGGACAAACTGCCGGCCCTGATCGCTAAGGGAGAAGCCAGCGGTTCTTCTCCCGCTCTTTTCAGCGCATCTCCCTGTGTGCCAAAAAGACCCCTGCAACTGAACGCCCCAGCGGGGCAGAAGGCTGGGGTGGCCTTCGGCTCCCCCAGGGACAGCCCGTCGGGCGCTGCTCCGCAGCTGCGGCCCGCGCTCGGCCCTGCTAGGTAACTGTCAGTAGAGCAGCCAGGAAACGGTATCGGCCCTCCAAAAAACGTGGAGGACAAATGTCCTGGCTTGGTTGTGGAGTACACACGTGGTTGCAAGGCTTTGGGAGAAGGGACAGCGAAGGTGCCGCAGCAAGCGACGGGGATCGCTGGCCATGTGCAGAGTTGTGCCAACAGCAACCGGAGCGGAGCTTGAGGGACAGAAGGGCAGCTGGTTTCTGCAGATGAGGAAGGATGGGAAAGGTGGTGTTTGAAACGGGTTAAAACTGTGGGATGAGAAGACACAGTGGTTCATTCTCAGGTGCAAGTTATGCTCTCCCATGAAGCACACAGTACTACCTGTTACTCAAAAAGGTTGAATTTATGGGACGCTGAACAGTATTATCACCCGGGGAGGGGTGGGGAAGTGAGCTTCAAGAAGTCGTGCAAACATTTTTTCCTGTATTTTCTTTTGGGTGAAGAACTGTCGTGCTTTTCCCTCCCAGCTCTGGAGGTTTTCGTTACTTCAGATGGGACAAACTGGTTGCCAAAAAATCCTCCATCAGACTGAGTCCTCCATCTTTTTTAGCAGATAGTGCTGCAGTAGAGACTTTCTTCCCTTTGGATACCATGCTAAGGCTTTATCATTGATTTTGAGGCTAATATTACAGTGGGTCTAAGTTAAGTATATTTTTCTTATGCAATTCCAAGTCTGGATAATACTTTTCTTGTAAGAACAGGGCCTCTTTTTCATGATGAATAACATCTCTGCCCCTGTAAAATAACTTATGTTCTCTTTAGCGTGGAGGAGGCAATATTTTTCTGCAGTGCTTAAGCAATGATACATATACTACTATGTTGTACAGAGCGTGTAAAGTCTCCAGCCTTATTCTGCACTTAAAAATAATATGAACCCTACCTATTTTATTAATAATTATTAGTTCTTTTTCCTAGGGGTGCATAAATAACCTGAAAATCCATTTTCTGTTTGAGACAAGTGGATTGCCTGTAATTAAAAATAGCTGTGATTATGGTAACCAAAAGATTTTTTTTAAATCCACATTACACTTTGAAGGCAATCAATTCCACTTCGTCTTGAAAGATAAATTCCTTCCTATGCTATTCTCATAAGCAAGTAATTACAAAAAATATTAATTTTAATAATGTTTTTAAAATAACGGAATAACAATTTATTGGAAGAAGGAATCTGTCAGAAGCTGGAATTTTAAATACAAAGATCAAACCTAAGTTAGTATTTCTGTAGCGACGTATAATTTCTGTTGTTGTTCTTTCGTACTTCTGTGCTTCATCTGCTCTTCATTTATGAGCTTGATTCTTATCCTGCTGTGACCAGCCCCTTTTCACCAACTCAGTAGTGCATGACCGCCATAAAGTTAGTTTAATTGGTCTCCTAAGGATTCAGTCTGCTTATGGGAAATTATTTTACTACATGATGGTATAAAGGCAACATGGAGACTCTTAATACTACTGCCTCTTTCAGCACAGAGAGCATGACTTGCATGTAGTCCGATCGGTTGTGCTGTGCCATTTCTTAAGTACATCTTACAGTATTTTCTATTTGACCTCAGTGAATCTTAAAGCAGGCATCAAGCAGCTGCTAGATTATGGAATCCAGTGGTGTTAATCTAACTTGTATCTTGTTAATGATTTCTGTTATTAGCAGTGTTTTTGTTTCAATAAAAAGTAGAGTTATCAGATCACCACTTTGGTTCATTTTGGAAAATTATGATAATTTCCACAAGGAATTGGTCTGATTCCAGAAGTAGACTACGGTGGCAGCTGGCTAAATGCTAATAAAACTAGGAGGGTGTTTGTAGAGCAAAATTAAGAATTCTCAAAGGGTTAACTGGTCAGAATGGGTGGTATTTTCTGATTGATAAGAAATACTGCTCGTGCATAGTGATTCCTTGATGACAAGAAAGCAAATATGATAATGAGCATTAACTGAAGGAAAAAATACACTCGAAAAAACCATCTAAAATACAGGCAATGATGAAAGAATGCTATAGCTGCCAAAATGTAATTGTCAAAGGAGTAAACTGGCGCATTTGCCTTGAAATTGCTTATAAAATGAAAGGAATGTTTTGTATCTACCCAGCTGAGAGTACTTTCATGCTTTTAATACATATGCAAAACCAAAAAAATACATAGGACCAGGGAAGATTGGTAAACTAAAATTTGGAATGGATTTAACAAACTTTACAAGGAATCGTAATCTTGAAAGCCTCTGTCCATTTTTGTTTCTATGTTAGAAGATACTGCAACAGGCTCACGTCTTGTTCACCTTCATCTAAGCCTTGAAAATGTATTTTTCACCAACATAGTGTTCTCTGCAATTCGCAGGTTATACTTAAGTTCTAAAAAAATCCTAGATTTTTTCAATTAGATCCACAAAATAACTACTAAGTTCCTCTGTAGGTGTGAGTTTGTAATTGTCATTACAAAAATAAATCCCTTCTCAATTGCCACCACATTTTGGAAATGCTTGCTTTACCTTACACAACGAAAGTCCTAATTAATCGGGACATATAAAACAGGCAAATGGACCTAGAGAAAATGAAAAATATTTCTACATACATGTTAGAATAATTTTAAAACGTCTAAAATGGCTGAAAGAGAATGGGAGGTTTCAAATGACGACAAAATAGGTATCTCAGTAAATTTCAAAAAGTCAAGATCGTGATTAGGGTGCTGTAGTTACAGGGTATAAAATACCTATAAATGATAGTAACTCCTGATAATGGGGACTGTGACAATAGGTTAAATAAAGCCAGAGGCAAATAAAATGATAGAAAACACATTTCGAGGTAAGTGAAAACATATTCCCTATTTTATTTTAAAAAAATAAAAATCACCAGAGTATCATTTCTCTTTAAGAAGAAAACTGCTTAAAGAGGAAGATAATAAAGGGAAATTAAGTCACAGGTAAAAGACTTAAGATTGTAATCAAAACTATTTGAAGACAGTGTCTTAAATCCTTAGAGCACACGTATATCTTACTTTAAAAGACCCCAGAAGGCCCACCAGGAGTAGTTGAGCCACATTAGCCAGCGCATTACAGGATGCAGTTGGAAGACAGACTCAAATGTGAAGAACAGAAAAGAACACGGCTGTGGAAAGTTACCTTTTGGAAGACACAAACCCAAAACTAAACAACTGACAGACCTTGAGGAACAGTTGCCAAAGGTTAAAAATCATTAAAAATACCAGAAACAGGAAGCCTGCCAGAAAGACAATTGGACTAGTATATTTTCAGGGTGTAGAAGGAGCAGGGCAATTGCAGGAAAATTAAGTCATTTGTGGTGATGTTTACTACAGTGAAAACATCTTTTCTTGAGAAAAAAACCTGAGTATTACTCAGAGATTGATAGCCTGAAGCAGTAAGCAGCATTTTTCACAGTGAGAAAGGATACCAGCAATTTCCCCAAGAATCTGTGTGGGAACCTGTGTTATTCAAAGTACTCACCCATTACCTGGCTATCAGTAGTGAGGTGATGATACTAATGAATGATACAAACTCATTCGAGATGACTGGATCGAAAGTGAACAGCAATGTGGAGCTGTGGAAGAATGTCACAACACAAGTTGGAAAAACAGTAAAGTGAAACTCCTTGGTAGTAAGTACAAAATAATGATCATGTTAACTAGTAGATTTGTGAGCACAAGAACTAACGAAGCCTTCTTCTATAACCAGCAGTTGAGTGACGTTTGAATTGAATTATATTAAGGCTGCAGTATGACTTCAGTTTTTATTACACATAAAAGAATTCACAGAGAAAAGTCCCAACTAAGGAGTGATTTCTCTGGTATCTAATGAGACACTAAATCCCGTTGAAACTTTCCTCCTGCAGGTAGGGTACTTGGGCTGCTCTCTCGGGGCTGTAGTGACTAGTAAGAGTGAGATCTATAGAGTGAGCCTCGCCCTCACTGCACACACTCTCAGTACCTCCTGTCTGGCTTCCTACTTCTTGAATTCTGGGCTGCCAGCTCTCACAAAACTGATGGAAACTTCAGGTAGCAAAACTTGCTTAATACCATATGTTTAATTTGCTTCAAATTCAAAAAAGTGAATGTAAAACAAGGCATTAAAATACATATTTCAAGAACTGTGATTGGTATAATGCCACATAAATTGGCACTGGTGCCAGAAGGAGCAGCCCTGCCTTCCTCTCCCTCTCATCTTCAATTACACACCCCCTGCATGCTCCGAGACCTTCTCTGCTTTTTGCCGGTGCTGGTGTACATACAGCCATTCAGCAAGCTGGATCAGTCTGAAAACTACTCCAGGAAAAAAACGGTTAGTTTTTAACTAGGTTAGTTTGCCTACTCCCAGTGCAAGATGGGGGCAGAGGTGGCTCTTCTGGCAGCACCGCAGATCTATACAAATTGAGTACAAAACTGCCTTGATACTGACAACTTTAGTGCTAAATTTGGTATACCTCCATCTCTGTCATCTGTGAGGAAATGGTTTCAGATAGTGAACAATGTGTCACACTGTGTACAATACGTAGTAATTTCTGCTTTCTTTCATTACCTGTCCAGAAAAAAAAAATCAAGGCTGCTACTGTTGCCGTCTCTTGTATACAAGTAGAATAAGAAAATTTAACTAGGGTGCAGAATCAACATTCATTCTCTCCTCCTAGGGCATTTGTCTGAAAAGACCAATGACTGCAATGCACACTCACTGGAGACGGCTGGATAGCTCATCCCAGCAGGCACCCCACCTGCTAGCCTGAAGACTGATGCTCCTGCTTGCACCGTCCCTCTCAACCAGCTTAAACAATTCTGTACTTTGTCAGTCAAACAGCTTTGATAGCAGAGAGTGAGTACACACATTAAGAGTAG
Organism: Steatornis caripensis; assembly: GCA_013398225.1. Lineage (NCBI taxonomy): Eukaryota > Metazoa > Chordata > Aves > Caprimulgiformes > Steatornithidae > Steatornis > Steatornis caripensis. Next base: position 8,228 of record VZSC01005455.1, read on the forward strand.
CCTGTACTATGGTGGTGGTGGTGAAGTAGTCTCCTGAAACATCTGACATAAGGGCTTGTCTCTCCTCAGGCCTGTATGACTCAATACATGGGAGAACTTCAGTGTAAAGTAAAATTCAGTGAAAACTACAGGGGAGACCCAGGAGAAGGCCACTATCACTGTTTTGAAATAAAAAAGTACCCTATGCTTTGCTGAATGTTGGAAGGAAGGACTTGGTGCTTACCTTGATGTATAGTCTCCATACTGTGAACCCTGCGTGGAAGGATGCACCCTGGGCCAGCAGAGAGTAGGAAGCCAGTGAGGAATGGCATACAGGAGACCTCTTCACCTTTAGCAATTCATACTGACAGCTTTAACCAGTCTCTGGTTCTGCCTGGTAGCGACTCTTCACATGTGGGTTTTTTGCTTTGCTTTGTTTGGAGACCTACTTTTGTATTTTTTTTTGCTTGATGTGGACCTCATTTTAAGGCACCTAAATCTTCCTGCGCATTGTTCAGGGAGTCTGGACGTGAGGCTTGGATAATGAAGTGCTTCAGTGCTTCTGTGAATCTGGGTCACGGCGATTTTGTTTTTCCCCACATACGGAAGAGTGAAATCATATAACTTTTCAGTAGAAATATTACTGTAATTGAAAATTTATTTTAAGTTTCTAACGTCACTGAGTAGGTACAGTTTATGAAAGCCAAAGTCCTTTTCTGCTACATTAAAAAGAATAAACAAAACCCCCAACGTAGCTCCATTAGAAACACCCTCAGCACTCTCACTAAACCTTAAGAGTGCGTATGCAGAGAATACAGAGGAAACACTTGTGTTCTGCATATTCTCTAATAATGATTTCAAACACCAATGTCAATAGGCAGGAAGTTTCTTCAAAAGCCAGAGAGCGCCCCACCTTCACCGTAATGCTCTGAAGGCCAATAATGAAAGCCAACACATCGTACAGGATTCCGTTCATTAACAGTAATTCCTTAAGACTTAAAGCTAATGCATTAATCACGTTAATGATAATCCATTAATGTGAAGAACCTGAAGACAAAAAGGCAGAATTAGGGATATGCTCTGTAACAAGTGTTACAGTTTTAGGGTAATACTGAATTACAAAATTAGTCTGTAGACTGCCTAGAGGATTAACCATATCAGCAGAGCATTTGAAGTGAATACCATGGTTTAGGAGAGCAGAATATTATGGCATAGAATATTAATGTTTCTACACAGGGATTGGTTTGCATCGAGGGTGTAATTTGGAAAGGTGACTCTAGATGGTTGCTTCTTGAAATCAGGCCCAAAGTATTTAAGGACCAAAAATCATAAACGTTTTATTTAAAGAGTGATACGCTTGTTTATGTTGTGGTTGTGGCAGAATGATCCCTACATACTGGTCTTGATATCTTTATATCAGAGGGCAGTAATGCCACCGCTTTGAACACTTCCAGTTAATTATCACCAGAACGTTTTGATAATGACAGTGTATTATGCAATATGAACAAAAGGGGGGGGTAATGGGGGGGGAGTTTAGCAAAAAAAGGCCAAACAAACCCTGGGAGCACTGACTTCAACAAGTTCAACAAATATTCAAGCCACATTTAATAACTTTATGAAACTAGTATCAAAGTAAAGAATATATAGTCAAAATACAGAAATAAAGTTGAGAGGAAACAGCCTGATGAGATCAAACAAAAGTTAAACAGAACAGATTAATATAAACAAGTTAGCTGAAAGGTTGCTTTGTTTTGTGTAGCAGTTATTTCAGCAATACCTTTCCTCAACAGCCAGCTTAGAAGGAAGAGCTAATCTGAAAAAAAGAAGATATGCATCACTTTAAAATCCTGCTGTATGCGTTACTGTGATTGTTTGTAGAAACAGCATCACCTCAATTTGCAACCTATGTTAATTTCTTATTTAATAAACATAGTGGATTTTTTTTGTAAGAAAACAAAAGTTCAGAATGAAGTGTCTGCATTCAGCTTTCCATTACACATACATCTATCTTTCTATTGGCTATGAATTCTTTTATTTGTGAACTGCAAATGATTAGAATTTGCTTACACTTCCAAACCTTTTGTTTGTCATAGATACTTCACTTCTAAAAGTGTCTGATGTAGCACTCGCTAATTACAGAATTACAAAAGGTAGAATAAGGCTTTTCCCACTCAGAAATTTGCATTTTTGGTAAAGGTAACAATAACACCCTAACAATAAGCATACATTTAATTTTACATCACCATCCTTCGAAAGAAAAAAGAAAAACTAAAAGATGTGTGCAACTGGTTTTTTGCTTAGTATAAAATTTTCAAATCAGAGCTCATTTTGCTATGATAAAGACTATGAATGACATATAAACATATGTGGAAAACAATGTGCCAGGCTTTAAAAAAAAAAAAAGGCTTGATTAGCAGACGACGATTCTGTAGTGCTATTGTGCACTATGCTGTAAGCCCAGAGATTAAAAAAAAAAAAAAAACCAACAAAAAATATCCCAAACCAGTTTTGATGCAGGTTTGGCATCAAGTGTGTGTTACAATCTTAGACTCAGTATGCTCATTCTATGGTTGAGAAATTTAAAGTACTAGATTTTTCCACATCAGATAGCAAGTAGTTGGTGCATACATTTCAGACAAGAGAACTAGGATTTCTTTAATTTGAGACGGGATCAGTAATCTATTGTTAAAATGTCCAAAGTGTGCAATAATAAGGCAGATTTCTGATTACACCACCTCTTAAGATACTCATTGTTTGATGAAACAAACAAGGTGCTTTAAAACAGCAGAGTAATAGGATACAAACAAGTGCCAGAATGAAGGAAAACTGCTAAAACGGGAACTGCCCTTTCTTTCACAATGAGAAATAAAGAACTTTTGTATCTGGTGTTTGAAAGGTTTTTAACAGCTGATATTCAATATCAGCTGATTCCTGAAGTGTTGGCAAGATACCAGGCTTCTGGTACTGGCCATTTCTAATGTTATTTAAATATTCACATCATGCAATGTAATGGAAAATACTTCCTAAACTGAATCAGAACTGAGACCCAAAGCAGAACCAGTAAATAAATAGCTCGCATATATGTCAAACTATATTCTTCAAACAAAACCTTACATCTTATCAAAGAAGTCAGAAAGTACTAACAAAAATTATATGCTTTCTACTGTAATACTGTTAAGTTTCCATGGCTGAGAATGTCCCATTAATTTTTTCTGCCTTTTTAAATTAGTTGACAAAGTAGAAATTCAAACACAGAAATAAAATGCATATATATGAGAGCACTGGCTCAGCGAGATATCAAATATACAGCATTCTAGTGTCAAAAGTACAGGCAGAAATGTCCAAGATTTCTTGGTGAAAAAGGGGCATTTGAGGAGTAAAAATTCTACTTAACAATCACTCACATTTTAACAGTGCATTAATTATAACAAAAGCTGGATGATAAGTGAGCAACAAAGTCATAATGTTCAGTGTTCATAGCAGAATTTTATCCTCTGCTCATTTAAATGAGGTTGGAAACATATACTCATGTATGTGAAACTTTAAGTAGCTATGTTTTTTCGATTTTTCAGGATTCTTGCAAGAGGCAAAGTTGTGACATTGAATTGAGTAGGATGATAGTACAAGGTGGTGTTGATAGAAGTCTTCCTTTCGATGCTGTGCCTCTGGCTTGTCAAAGGGTGATCAGTCCTACAATCTTGTTTGAGCTATTCTTTTGCCTCTAGGAAAAGGGTTTCTTGAGGATACAGTTTTACCTCCAGTAACGATTTATTTGGATCCAGCTGGGTCACCTGTTAAGATAAGAACAAGAAGAGATGTGTAAGCAGACTTTTTTGAACTGTTTATCTTCACGGGGCAGATTTTCAGTAAGGAGATAGTTCTGAGTCCCTCCATCAGTGATAACTGAAGTTGTGACTATGAATTCCCAGGATGTAGATTAAGAAATATATGTTGTATTTCATGTGCTGTTGTTACCATTATTATTTTGTAAAGACAATAAACAGAATAATAATAAACAGAATCCATGACATTAATTCCAAGAAGGTCTGGTTTTCTACCATAAATCAATGCGTGAATATATCTATTTTTGTCAAAGTTAAGATCTTTTGGATGGAATACTAGAACACATGAGTTAAGATGAAGAGTAAAACTGTAGTCCCAGATAAGTATCCTAAAATGTCGATCAAACTGATGGTGCAAGCAGCACAGCCAATCCAACACGATCTCCCCACTGAAAGGGGAAACTTACTCTGCCTTTATTTTCCTATTCCCTTTCTTGCGCCAAGTCACATGCTGAAGCACCTAACTTTCACTCACTGTGATGCTTATTGGCCATCTCAATGAACCTAGGCTGGGAGAAAACTGTCTACTTTTATTTGTTTGATTATTTTTGTCATGCTAGTGAGTTTAACTGGTGAACACACAAGTCCAGTCAGCACCAAATCCAGTGCAAGCTAAGTAGCAAAAGCACAAAGCAGTAAGTAGAAGGGAGGAAGCAGGGCCCTCCTGTTGCTGGGAGTGAGATGCTCAATCCGCTCACCATATGGTGAAACTGCATCTCAACCCAACGACTCAAGTGTATACTTATTATGCATGTGCGTGTATTATATATGCATTATAAGTACTATGTGTCTATATATCATTTATGTAGACACTTACGTGTGTACATCTGTATTATAGGATCGTTCCCTGGAATCCTGGCTCCTCATTGCTTTTGTAAAGGTATTCAGGCAATCACTCATGCAGGTGGGCATACAGGAGAATTCCAGTGAGAATTAAAGGCCATGCAATTTGGAAAATTGTGATACAGGCACTATTCACACCATTATTGCCAAAACTATTCACAGTTTGGATCTTGGCACCAAACCCTGCAAGCTGCTCAACGTCCTGACTATCCCATTACTGACTTTCACTTAAGGCACATACTCAATTTTCAGTTTACAGTCAGCAAGAAACTTTTGTGTTGAGGATTCTATTTAGAAGCTAGTCTGCTGCCTACAGGATCAATCTCTTCTATGAAAATAAAATTTAATTGTAAATGTAACATTTTTTTTATATAGACAAGGACGCTAGTGTCCTTCAGACATTCAGCTTTACATGCCAACGCTGTGACATCCTTCAGAAGACTACTGCAAAGCTTCGTATAGAAAGACGAACATTGTTTCTTTTAATCTTACCATCTTCGGAAATATTTCACTTCCATTTTTAAACTAATTTTCCCTGGTAATTCTGTTTTAGTTTATTTTGCTGTGAGCACATTAGTTATCAGAAGTTTGCTTGTGAATAATAGATTATAAGTCTTACGCTGCAGGTATAAATGCAAATGCATACTGATAAACATTTTTTCCAAAGTTAAATTTGTTTTATCTGTGACCGTATCATGCCACTGCTTTTTAAAATTCTTTTTTTTAAAACATTGCCAACCACACAAAATACTATAAATTCATAAGAAACACTAAATGTATTTTTTCTTAAAAGCATAACTTACTAATGCTGTTACCAATTAACAAAAACAGTATTGCTCCTCTTTCTCTCCCCCCCAACTAAATCACTCAAACGTAAAATATATTTGTATTTCCATTGTTCTATTGGATAATTACAGAAAAATCATTATTTAAACAAATATTTAAAGCTTATCACTTCCTAAGTCCATCGAAATCAATGTAATTTCACCTCTCTGACTGCAACAGAATTTAAAAAAGTAACAACTTAAAAAATCCAAACAGATGCGTTATTTTGATTCCCAAAGCAGGAACATATTTTCTTAAACTTCATGTACCATGGTGAGCTATCACTAAATGTCTGAAAAATAATTTATAAAAACCAGATTCAATTTTAGATTCCTATTATCTACAGTCCAATTATGCATTCCTGCACAGATGCTGCTTAAATTATTGAAAGGTTATTATCTTAGAAAGCAAACCTGTTATGTAAAAAACAGCCAAAGTAGTGCATTTAAGTTTGTGATTACAGAAGTATGCTAATTAAGTATCTTGTTGCATTTTTTAATGCTTTGGTATTCTGCTACAGTCCATTATTGCACATAGGCACAGAAAGCGAGGCAGGTAGGGGTCTCTGCAATTCACAGCACATGAGGTATTGTGCACCTGAGAAGCAATTTTTCTTCTTTTCAGTTCAAGCAAGTATCTAATTAGACCTCTCTGTTTTCAAATCCTGCAACCTTTTTTTTTTTTTTTTGCAAGAAAAGCTAGGAAAGACAGAATAAATATCTTCTACATTTGGAAAAAAAAAAAATCTGAAAAGCAAGCCTAGGCAATGAACACAGTCTTCCAGACGGTAACCATATGGAAACCTATTATTCACTTGAGTGTAATTCAAGATACATATCCTAGTTGAAACTCTTAAGCTTGCAAACTTCAAGTACCTTAAATAATAACAACGCATGGTGTCCCTTCCTCAATGCCTTCACACTTAGAAGGTTAGCTGAAAGCATTGTGGAGTACCTGCAGCAAAAGGACTGTGCAGCTTTTCACCATAATTTCAGTGTGCTGCTTAATTCACTGAGGGACAGCAGAGTTTGCAAATGTTTACACCATTACCCAATTAACTAACAATATGGCTCCTACATCTGTCAACAAACAAAGCTGTTGTTGCTTTGTTTTAGCTCCTTGGCATTTTCTGTTCATATGGGTCGCCATTGTACTTAATTATCACACCATAACCCTTCTGCAGCTTCTACTTTGTTATTTGTGGTTTGTAAATATGTTGTTTACTACAAAGAATAGAAGCCTTATTAATGAACACCCCTCCTACCAAATGAAATGGTTTCTCTTGTAAATATATGAAATATAAGACCTAAGATGCTTTGTAACTTAACGGTATGTTAAAACAGAATTATAAACCAAAGAATGATATATAATAGAGCTCAAAGGATCCTGGAAGAGCTGTAGCCCACAAAGGTGTGTGCAATGTAGTGTTTCAATGAATTTTATTCACTTACATATATTTGCATTGATTTTTTTCGTAATGCGAAGTATTAAAATACCTTCATGCTTAGTGTGTCCACCTTGTTTCATTACCAGTAGGATAAATTCTGGAGCCCAGTGCTGACAATCCTTTGCTCTGATGTCATTGTGCGGCGTTCTTTTCAAAACAGCCCTGCACATTATGTAAATTATATTGTCCAAAACCCCTACACCTTTATTATTTAAAGATCTTTTGAATATTGTTGGCAATTATGCAGGAAATCAATTAAGCACGTGTTCATATACTGAAATTAAGCATGTGTTTATATACTGAATCGGATTTGATCCTGTTGAACTCCAGGAGATTACATAGGTACCCACGTGGTGAAATCAATGCTTTCTTGATTAAGGTTGCAAAATTCACCAAACTAAACAGTTAGCATTTGTCAAAGGCCTAAGCAAATGTTAAACACATAGAGTTTCTCTATATTTTCCAGTCCTACAATATCTGACTTTCTACCAGTCGCATGCATTCTAAGAGTCCACTCACACACCACATGGTGATTCCAGCTGATGAGGGGAATGTATTTTTAAAATATATTTTGTGGTTTTGCCAAGGTAAGTATTTTATAATGAAATGTAAACTAAGACCCCTTAAAAAGAGGCTCTAAGCTGTTCCAAATTTACATAGTGAGGAGAGTGGCAGAGGAAGGACACAACGTTCAGATGCTAAGAGAGTGTAAGTCAAGTGACAGCAAAATTACTAATATTCAAGCTCTCAGAATCCTGTAGAATAACGGCATTCACGGCTGCCCCAAAGCCAAAGCACATAATGCCCTGGGACTTTTGATCTTCTTCTATGCAAACTTTAACACTCCCCTCTCTTCAGGGAAGACTCTTTCTAGCAACATGACCAGAGGGTGGTAACAGGACCTTATTTCTATCAGTGTGAGATCTTGCCATTGAGCTATGAAATGTTTTACTTTCACTGAAACAGGTTTAAGTTGGTAAAATAGTACTTTTACTTCGAACCATGGATACACCTTACGCTTTGGTGCACTGGAGCCAAGACTTCATCTTTTAACCTAAAGAGCTTTGTTATATACCTGATGTTGGTTTGGTGCACAGGAAATTTATTATTTTACCAGGCACTTGTTTAAATGAATTCTGCGGTAATTGTTTCAACTGAGCACTAGCTACTTGGTTTGAATTACTTCTGCAGCACTTGAAGTCTGAATGACTTACGATGCGCAAAACCAAAAGATACTAATGTTAACTCTTGTAATTCTCCTGTAAGAATGCAGTACCTACTTACAGTTTATTCTGAATAAATTCCTCAGGTTTTTTAATGACCCAATAATAGAAAATTAATACTAGCTTAAAAAACATTTTAATACATTTTCATAGCAAAGCCTTTTTCCTTCTAGAACAATTTTCTGCATTATTTCCATCTTCACCTTTGCTAACCTGTCTGTTCTACCACACATTCACATCCTGAACGGCTGTACTTTTACCATTTCAAAGGTGTGGTTCCTTACCCTCCCTAACTCTGCAGGGAAAAGATAAATACAAAAAAATGGCTTAATGCCCAGGAAGGTAATTTCAAAGTAAAGAATCGAATACACAGTTATGACACTTACACAAGCAGTAAATATCACACCCTTCACCTTTCTCTACACCCTAGGACAAGGATCTGATTCCTGAGTAGCACAGCCTCTATACCACTTACACACGCATGAATACATTTAATGAATCTAACGGACAAAGAGTTCTTTTACTCTCTTTCCTAATCCTCCTAAAGTATAAATGCAATAGAAATTACTTAAAGGCACACCTGGTAAAGTACTAGATCCGTTAAAAAACCCTGTATTTTCAGAATGTCACACAAACAAATACAGCAAATCCTTTCTACCTATTGAAATATCTATGGGTTATACGATAATGTGCTCAACTTGAGCAACAAACAAAAGTAGGGTTACTTTATAGAAATATATGCAATTAGATCTGGTTTAGTTGAATAAACTCGGAGATAATTTACATTTGAATTGAAGAAAGCCGTCACAAATAAGGAGAAATATGTCATAGTAAAAGACTTACAGTCTCGTTCTAAGTACAAAGCTTTAATCCAGATGTCACACACTTATTATCTTATTGCTCTGAAGAGATGTTCTCAAAACGGTATTTTAGATGAAGAATGTTTGAAAAATACATTTACTAAGCAAAGTAAGAGATGTTGACAAAACAGAAAATCGTGATGTTCTATCCCGAGTGTGCTTTCCACTCCTCAGAAAAGCCATGCAGCTCTGAGATACTTGAGATGCTACCGGTCTTTACATAGTGTAAATTTTCGTTGACTTAACATAACTTATATCAAAATCTGCTGCATAGATTTTAATCAGTGAAGGCTTATAAACCTGACTTGCATTACATGTCTTTTTAGACAGTAAATTAAGACAGCAACTGCCTTCTCCTCTGCTTTGTAAAATACCAAGCATAATGGCAGGACAGTGTAAGTTGTAAGGCTAAGCCCAAACCCAGTGCTGCTGTATTTGTGTAGTGACACCCAGACTATCTGGTGCTTTTTAAAAGTCCAATATTATGAATTCATGATTCTACAGGAAAATTTGATTTTTTTAAACCGGGAAAAATACCTCATGTTTGTGGAACAAAACTTAAAAACCCACAAACACTAATCATTCTTGCACCAAAACTAAATACAATCCCAGGTGTTATTTATGTTTAAAAAAAAAAAATCAGATTTTTACCCAGTTCCTATGACTTCTTAACAGTGGCTTGTAGAAGAAATGTATAAATAGAGTTTATCATCCTTCCAATAAAAGATGTTAGAAACACTGTGTACAGCAGTTTCACTTGGGTAGCTCTGAGGTAGTTCTGTGCTTCTTTTTAGCGCAAGGTCAGAAATTTTGTTTAGTGATCGGTACTCCCCCAAAATATGGCCAAAATACATCCAGTTACTAACATGACTGAATAACTGTTTTGTATTTATTTCTAAGAATTAATCTCACTGAAAAATCACTACAAAAAAATCTGTGTATCTTCCTCTCGCCTTTCATTTTCAATGATAAAATAACAAACACACTTTTTAATTTCAGCAGAACACAAAAAGATTTCAATTAATTAGAGTCTCTTTCAATAATATGACTTTTGTTCATGTGGTATGGACAGCGTTAAAGTATTACACAAGTTGCCTTATACAGCTGACAGCAAGAAGTCAAAGTTAGTGGCAGGCAGAGGAGTTACCTGCAGGGACTGAACAAGCCGGTGCTGGTCTCCACAGTGCCAACAACTCCGAGACTGGAGGACTTCAGATTTGGAGGGAAGAGGAAGGTGCTGTAAAACTCTCCTCAGGTTTTCTGCTCTCCTCCCTTCCTTCTTTCTGGTTTGAAATCTTTTATCTATTTAGGAATTCTTTGTGTGGTTTCTTGGAAAAAGAGAAGCCAACAGAATACCCTGGAATGTGTCTTTTCCTGACAAAGGACCTGCGGGCAGAAGAGCTCCATCACCCGCTCCTTCACACTATTTACTTTCATTTTTCTTGCTGAGTAGGGAAAAGGTTTAAGTACTGGCATTTACAGATGAGAGCATTTGTATGTTAAGCATCCTTTCTGCTGTGCCAAGGAGCAAAACAGTCTGTTACTTGTGGGCACTGCTGCCAGTGTGCTTATATCGAGCTAACAATTATTCACGTATTTAATTATTTTAAAATGTGCTAGCTACAGAGAAGAACGATCATGTCCCGGAAATACTATAGCTTTCACTGTGGATACTGATGAAGAGCAGAAAGGAAGCAAACTGCCACATCTTCTGGAAGTTTGAAAACGTATAAATACATTTAGTGCTCCAAATGAACTGCAAGAACTTTGCTTTGCATACATCCCAAAGGGGACTGGATGTGAACACAGCCACTCACAGGAGAATGACCCAGGACTGGATTCATGTGCACTTAATTATAACCGCAGGGAAAAACAATCCAAAAGGATTTTTATCACAAGTTCAAAGGATTAAGATGTTCAGATACCACAATGATATCTACAGTATAACATTGTGATTGGTGGATAGGTAAATAGAATAAAAAGCACGCCTAAGACTGCTTTGGTGATTTAGTCTGATGTATTACTTATGCAATTACCAAAACAGCAGGAGATCATTAAATTTTCTGGTAACCAGACACAGCATTCTTAGTATCATACTATTACAAAGGCTCTTTATTGGTATTTTATCATTACATTTTCTTCCTATGAGAGGGAAAAAAACTGCACAAAATTAACATTAAGCAAAAATTCTGGGGAAAAATTACAAAATATCTTAAGCCCAGTTTATGTGGGATAATGCCATACGCGATAGCAAAGCTCTGCGGCTTAACTAAGGCATCTTCCTGTGAACAATAATGCGCCTCCCCTGAAATAAACGTTTTGTAAAATGGGGCAGTGCTGAATAAAAGAACACTTTTGGTCCGGGGGATGTGCTTGGGTGGAATATATTAATCACAGGGTTGGCGTTAGTCATTGGCTTAACTAATGAGGATGACTCAACTGAGAGTTCACATCGACTGCACTGAGTATTCAGTGTTGCGGTGAAAGCTCGCTTACTTCAGTGAGTCTTAAATAAAATAGCTCATCGGAAATGCACACCTATTTCCTGAAATTGGTTAAACATTCCCCGTATTCAGATAGAGCTGTTGTAAGAGATCAGAAACCGTACTGACCCGTAGAATGTTATTGCACTTCTTTTTAGAATATGCTTACATCTACGAGATGAGGAAGACATTCCTTCCATCTCCCTTCAGTGACTTGATACATGAAGGGCTTTGATCTTTCTCTTTGGCTATCATAGTTACTTATGCAAAGACACCAGGTCTGAAAAGACACATCAAGTCTGTCTTTCTTGGAAGAAAACATTATGAAAAATCTTTCTTTAATACTTACAGAATTTTTGACTACCTATATGGAAATTATATCTCCACAAAAGTAACATCACATTTCAAGCAGCAAAGTTACTCAATATTCTCTAAAGTACCGCCATTGACTTCAGTAGGCCAAGAATATCACCTACTCCCTCTGTGGGTGCTGACCGAAAGACTTTGATAGTATTCTTAGTGAGGAACAAACGTGTTAAAAGTAGTAAAACCTAAGGGTTGCAAACGCTTCAGCATGCTGGCTGCAATGATATGTGGTCCATTCCTCTTGCACTCAAGTTTCATCAGTCCAATCATTCTACTGTTGCAAGTCATCAGGAAGAACGATCAGAAACGATGCTTCTAAAAGAGGCACTGGAGTATGCTAGTCTGGGACGGCCAGATTGTTTAGGCAACTTCTCAGTGTCTTAACTAAACTAAACATAACTGCTCGAATAAATAAAATAACAACGTATTCTGAAAAGAGAGGAAAGACAAGGGCAAGTAGTATTGACTTAAGGACAGTTGTAAATGACAAGAGGAGGGACGTCTGCCTTTGTAGGTGGCTGTGCCCTCGTGCAAACTAGATCAGAGCTGATAAACACATGCCGCCATCAGATCTATATTGATGTGAAGAATTTTAAATTATGTGAATTAAAACAGATTAGCATTATTTTATGTAGTAGGAAATACAAATACCAGTAACTGAAGTGACAGGAAAAATTACAGGGATCACATCTTAAGTTTTCCCTGAACTTACAAAAACGTTCTCAAATTTTTTTAACATATCAGAAAAATATTTCATTCATCTGAAATCCTCCTTTTATTCAAGATATTCAAGCTACTTTCCTGATTTATGTGAAGTTACTCAAAGTGCTCTTGGGTGTAACCATGGCACTGCACAAATCCTTTCTCACCGTAACATCGTCCTTCCATCTTTCTCTCAAGATGATGATTAGGGGAAAGAATGTTAAAAGCCACAGATGGTCCTGGACATATAGCTCTCCCGTGTACTATTTAAAGAGTTTAAACACCACCCAATGAGTTTAAAAGTAGGTTATTTGAAGGAAGAAGTTTGCACTGGGTGAAATGCAGAATAATCTTTCCAGAGAATGGCTTCTAGAACTGCTATATACAAAACTGCCAAACTACCTGGCACAGCAATATAGGGATCGTGCTCTCACATTGCCTTTCCGAGCACATCAGAGGACAGTCACTTGCTCAGATGACTGCGTGTGCTCAGCGCTGCAGCTAAACTTACTGTCCTTTGGCGTTATTGTCACCACTGTGGGCATCAAAGAGGATTACTCCCACTAGAGCACAGGAATGAATGATCACATTTGGGTTTGGAGGAATATCTTACTCTATACTCCCATATAATATTAAGACTTGTCTGGCCCTAAATTTACTGAAATCCTGATCATACCTAATTTAAATTGACATGCAATTTGAGTTAAATTTATTTTCTGCTCTTTCAAGGGAGACAGATTTTTTTGTTTCTATTTATTTAAACTGCTGTTGAAATTGGTTAATTAAAAGGATTTAAAAAATCTTAATACTCTAAACAGAGCAAACTGGTTCTGAATTATTAAGCAACATTTTAGATGCATTTAAATAACCTTAAGTGACTTAACTGCCACCTGATCCTAAGCTGTGGCTCAGAAAAATAAAATGTGAAATACTGTAGAAGTCTTGGCTTACCAGGGCTTCCAGATACAGTAAATAAAGAGCTTAAGTCTCTAATACCATGTCTGCAAAAGGCACACTCCCAAATACATAACTAATGCTCCACCTGAAGGAGAATTGAGCAGAAGACATTGCAGATTGCAATTTTGATTTTTCCGAAGAAATTAATAAATTCAGTCTTTCAAAGATAGTCTTTCAAAAGAGAGAGCATGCCAGGATCTCCCTTCTGGCAGATACCGTAAAACGTTCACAAACGTATCATTAAGCCTAGCAGGGTGGCTGAAGCCCAGTTTGGGTAAATTTGTTTGCACATTCCTTCTATAGTTTCAGCTAGACATGGCACACCCTCAGCTTCTTGCCTGAAGTGTGGTGAAACGCCCAGTCCTTACGATGTTAAAGAGTTTCAGGAAGACTTCTGCAGATCTCCACCACAGAAGGAAGTGAGGAACTCATCATCTGGGAAGTCTCCAGGGTACTGGGATAAGGCGGATCTTGCAGCTGGCACACTGAGAGGGCTACTCAAATCAGTGTGTGGGAAGGCTTTTAAGAAAAAGGAACTTAGAAGAAATACTGAATAAGAAGGTTGACTGAGCATGCTAATCTTTTTGTTACAGTTACATGCATTTTGAAAATTAGGGCAATTCTTGGAAGAAAAGGAACTATAATTCTAAAATCAGTGCATATGTTTAAATAGCACACATTTGCTTCCATGAAGCCTTTGCAGGTGCATTTAAGAATAACGCACAGAACTTATAATCCAGCTTTTCACCTCAAAGGATGTGCTTGCCAAACGTTTTCAAAGTTAGAAACCTACCGACTCAGGTTCACCCGTGTGATATGCACTTACCGGTACGCTATGAGCTCTGCCTTGGTTAAGGTACTGAGAGAGGAGGTGGTTAATATCTAATTTCAGCGCTAGCAGAAAGAACAACACGGTGACAAAGACCCAATAACAAGTCACTGCATGTGCTTAACTGCTTTGGAATGTCACCGCTGCTTGAAAATCTACAAGTAGTGTCTGGAAAAGGTTAATCTGTGTATTTACTCATGTGTAGAAGTTTGTATTTACAGTAGGGTTATGATACCAACTTTACGTTAGCTAAGGATATCTGTGTAAGCAACTGGAACACAGAACTAAGAACTAATGAATTTTTATTTACCAAAGAAGTAAAAATACTTCAACAACACTGTATCAGGACTGATGGCCTTGAAAAGCAGGTTAAAATGCTCTAACAAGTTTATTACAAGAAAATGCTGATTTGGTTGAAGGTAATCCCCTCGTTTCGATAAGACAAACACTTTTGGGGGTGTGTATGTTATTGTAATACAGATTAGGATAGAAGAAAAAAACCACTGCCTTGAGAGGACATGTTCTCATCTTATCGCAGCAAAAACTCCAGCAAAGTAATTCTGATACTTTCAAACATCTTTTTTTCAAAAATGTTATGTATCGTTTAAATACAAACAGACATTCTAAATGCTATTGTTTTCCGGAGCACAAGCATCCCAAGTGCTGTGTTCTTGTTGCACAGATTTCAATGGATGTTTGGGATACATATCTTATATCAGAAGGGTCTTGACAACTTACAGTGTATTTTTAAGAGACTATATACCACGAAGCCTAAGGCAATGATATATACTTTTACTGTACTTCCAAGGCATTCATCAATGACTTGGTTTTTGGGGTTTTTTTCCAACCTGCCTATGGAGTTGCACGCTTCCAACTTTCCAAACCTGGGGAACATGGTAGATGTCATTTATAGTTCTCAATGGTTAGCAAACCCCTGGGGATTATTTTTTGTCTGTTGTAGCTCTGGTGATCACAATGGCAACCAGACTCATACACGGTCACTGAGTCCATCAGCATGAATCATTTATGTGACTCTCATACATGGCGTTATTAGGTTGGAATCAGAAAAAAGATGACAGGGTCTTTGCTTCCCATGCAACAGACCAACAGCTCCATATCCTGCCACTACGTTCTCCCTTCTTTGCCTCAGCGTTTTCTCCCTGGTAGTTCCACAAACGTACTGAAAATACCAATCTGTTCTAATTCAATGCTCTTTTTTCTTTTCTACTTCTTTTCTAATTGGTTCTTATATGAGTTGTCTGATCAATTTTTGAGTTTCTTACAGAGGACTAAAATTAATAATGATTATGATGTGATTAAGTACAGAAACAGCCAGTCCAAAGTGCAAAACAAATGTAAAAAGTTAGAGTAATATACTTGTAGGTTTTTAATATTAAATATGTACTAAGACATAAATATGTTACGGGTAGTGAGGTATGACTTGCAGAGCATTTAAAACACAAAAACATTGTTTAGACTGTAAAAGATTGTTTTTCTTCCGTCAAATAAACTGAACAATCAGTAATCCTGGAAACATAGATGACTTCTAGTCTTTGGTTCCACTGGAAATGATATTATATGCTTAAGGAGCCAAGTTAATTACTGATTAATGAGATTCCTTAAGTGCTGCTTTTCAGTCCGACTGATTAGAATTCTCAATATAAGACAAGGTAGAAGAAAAGCCCTACAGTCTTGTTCATAGATTTCTGAAAAAAATTGGTCAGAAATCTCATCTACTCTCAAGGTTGTGTGCTTGCTAAGGACATTATTTTCTTCCCCTTTGGAGTACTTGCGACCCTTTGGAGTACTTACAAATAAGACGACAAAGCAAGAGGTATCTGTTACAAAACAGTACTGTAAACATGCTCATCTGAGCCTTCCTCCAGGGGCAGTGATGGGAAACAAAATGGAAAAGGAACCCAAGTTACTGAGCTCCTTTGATGAGAAAATGGCTTAACCAGTCACCCGCCCCCAGCAAACAAAACCCCGGCTGATCCAGAGCTGCCCCGGCTCGTTTGCAGTACCGAGGCAGGATGGCCAGAAAGCTGCTGAACTTCACCCATCGCTGCTTGGCTCTGTACTGTCATCTCTGTAGCGCCAGCTACCTTCGCCTTTTATGCAGGGCCCCAAGTAATTGCTGCACACTTGGGCTCACTGACTTTTACCTTTGCTGTAGCAATGGCGAAATAAGAAATGAAAGTTAATTTCTAATGGAGTAGAAGACATACAGGTATGTTTTCAGAGAAACTTAGTAACTAGCACATACATATCTGTTGATAAATCAACAGAATTTAATTTGCTTTCATAAGCGGTAAGCTGTATTGATCTCGAAAATAGGTCACAGCAGTTACATCATTAGAATTTTGAATAGGAGATATAAATGATGATTTAGTGATATTATGTAACAGGTGGATGAATAATTTACTAGAATGTACTGATTAGCTCATAACCATTCACTATCTGACACTGAGCCTTCCTTGCTCATAACATACAATTGCATCAAAACAGCAAAACCAGGAAGATCAGAAGTACCAGCCCATAACAGACCTAAACAGCGTACTAATACCAGTGCGGCTTCCTTCAAAACAGGACGTGGGCGATGCTGGCTCAGCATATTCAGGCAGTTTTCATTGAATATGGTCCACAATTTCTTTGTTTCAGAAACTGAGGATTTTTTTACAATCTCACTGGCAACAGATTTTGCAACGCAGTTTTGTATGTAACGTATGATAGTGTTGGTAGGTTACACCTGGCCTGCTTACAGCCACAGAGCTTGGCAGCACTCTAACATATTCAGGGACATCTTTTGCCTTCTATGCTGTAACATACTGGTCATCTAACATACAGGAGTGAGCCATAAAGACGTAGTGGCATTTATTCCTGGAAGGTACATTTATTTACTCACATCTCTCCTCGGAAAGGTGCCCAGCAGCTTGTACTCCTCCCAAGGGTATCCCTTGGAAGCTACAAAATCAAAGACAACCTGCAGCTTGCTGCTGGCCAGGAAACGTCGCTCAAAGAATTCTCCGCTGGGTGTCCGAATACGCAGTTTACTGACGGACTCG
Source organism: Steatornis caripensis (assembly GCA_013398225.1). NCBI lineage: Eukaryota > Metazoa > Chordata > Aves > Caprimulgiformes > Steatornithidae > Steatornis > Steatornis caripensis. The sequence goes on from VZSC01005455.1 coordinate 25,649, forward strand.
GTGCTCTCCTTTTTAGGTTCGGGAGGCAAAGATTGCTCAAGAGAGAGCCTGATAGCCTGAGGAAGGAAAAATAACCATTTAGGTTGCAACGCTAGCTACAGAAGAAAAGGATTTTTTATTTCTTCTCGAACGTCAAGATGTGCCACAGTGCTCCAGAGCCATAGCTGTGCTTTATTTCTCAATGACAAAATCATTTTTATTCATTCCTTAATAACAGGCCACCAGACAACTAATTAAAATAAATCCTTCGTTATAACACATATTATTAGGTCTACACTTAATGCATGATGGGGATAAGTAATTTAATCATTTGGCAGAAAGCCTTGGAAAAAATTTGAACGAGAGAATAATTGTCAAGTGGCCAATTGCTTCTTTAAAGGGTATAAATTAAAAGGCTGTAAAAGTATTTCTTTAAATGCACTTATCAAACTGCCTTCCTCTTGTACAGAGCAATTGACCATTTGCAGCAAAGCCAAGACCCTTAGTGGCAGTTCAGAGAAAAAAGAAACATATGAAGGAGATTTAAATACAATACACTAAATTTAAATAATAAAACTAAAACACTGTTAAAAGACATAATTAAAAATATCACAAAGGTTAGATACGTAGAGTACATATAAAAGTAGGAATGGTCAAAGAAGAAAACTGGGAGGACAGAAATGGGAGTTTTAAGATTTAAAGCAAGCAATTATTATTATTATTTGCAGGAAGATGGTTCCAAGCGCAGGTGTGCACATTTTCTGCAACAATTTGCATGAAATCAGCCCCAAAACTGCAATGACATTACACATCTGAAAATGTGTATGACGGCCGTCTTCCTGCTAACATGGCGTACACTGCTGATGTCAAGATTTTAAGGGCAGGAGCCAAGTCCATGTTCTCTGTCCTCCGCAGGAGCTAGGACAACACCAAGACTTTGAGCGGAAGTATTTTTTTAAAAATTGATGCCTAATATTGAGTGCTGAACGAGGTCATCTTGATTTTCAAGGGCACCGAGCGCTGTTGGTACTCATGGACAGGCATTGGCATCCATTAAAAATGAGATCGTGCTTTGAAAGCAGCCTTGTTACAGTATCACCTCACTTAAGGCAGCAGCTAATGAGAATGTCAATGAATGGAAGATGCAGCACAATCACACTGCCTCCCCCAAAATATGCCTAAAAGACAGTTTTCCAAACTGAAGGGGCAGTCAGGCACGGATTTGCCCAGATTTCCAAGGAACTTTCAAGATACACCGTTGCTGTCCGTGCCTTTAAAAACCCCCTCAAGGTCATTTAGTAACAGAAACTGATGGAGGATGATTACATTAAAGAGAAAGGACTGGGCAGAAGCAAGATTACGAAGGCTTTTAAATAGTCTACTTCTTACACATGAACCTCTGAGCAAATTATATCTCAGTATAAATATTTATACATAGAACTTGAGTTCATTTTTGCTCATCTACTATGAGATTATATTTTAAATAGATTCTATTTTAATTTTCTCTCTCCATTCTCAACCACCTGCTTACTATCTTTCTGTTTTGACATTTCCCCACACAGTATAACAACAGATGCTACATTATTTACTGAACCCAATCAATTATATTATAGAAAAATAAACAACAGTAGCTCATTAGAGCTCTCTTCTTTGTGCAAAGAGTGCGTCGCTCCCCAAAGTAACTCGTCTCCAAGGCTTCAACATAAAATGCCAATTTACAATGGATATTCTGTACCAGCAAACCAAGTCAGAAAACAATGATGTGATGGATCACATTAATAACTCTTGGATCTGAACAAGCAATTTCAGTTTGTTGATAAAAAGATGTTCAGTATGTGACTAGCTCAATAGTCAGATTTTAAATATACGAACTGAACATAAAGCCACTTCTGTAAGTAAACACTGTTGCAGAACAATTCAGTATTAAGTAATCTGTATACTTGAAAATGGGGAGTGTCAGTAAACATTATTGTTAAAATCCCTTTTGTTCTACTAAGCAAACAGATCTCATTATTTTCATTACCGCACTCTACACTAAAACAGGGAAGCCCGGGTGTATTTTTATAACATGGACCAGTCTTGCAGCCTTTGCATTAGAAAACGATTTCTGAAAGGCCAAGGTATCAGAAAAGGTTCAGGAGCAGACAGAATAAAGCAGAATTAATTATTGTTTCTACGCATGCAAAATTACTTAGAAAAAGAGAAACACAGGTCTTTCTTGAACCTGAGTGTGAGCTGATTGCTCAACAGGCTGTTACTGCTGCAGTACTGATTTATGTTCAATTGCTTTTAACCTCAAAGAATTGCCGTCTTACAATTACTCTTGACACAATTCTCGCAGTCCAGTTTTGTGCATTAGTCCTTCAGTTGTGTTTTGGCTTCCATTCTTGCCTAATGCTAACAGCAGGAGCTAAATAAGTCATCAGATACTGCAGGACAATAAGGAAGAAGTGGACTGCATCTTTCCCAGACCATTGGATAGTCCTGTTTGGACTGAATTTAGTATTTACAACGCCGTACTGTTTAAAAGGTTCTTGAATGCTTAAATGGTTCAGTTTTTTAAATGCAATTATCATGGTCAAAATATATATATGCAAATGCATTGCTCTTACAAGTTTGTTTATCGGGTTTATCTCCTGGAATAATAAATGCGTTCATAGCCAACTTTTTTGCAGTTGGATAATGCAATTTTTTCATACATCAGCAAAGTACACAAGACTGAAATGTCAAGGATACATTTAAGTCACGTGTATGGGGGGAATAAGCAAGGCTGTGATTTATCAGGATTCCATGAGTTCCAATGACTTTAACTAAGTGGAGAATTAAATGAGAATATCATTCCCAATTTCAAGTCTCCAGAATCCATGAGAGTCAAAGCAAAGAACTTAATATAAGTTCACCAAAAATACTGGAACACTGATATTTTATATAAATGAATAAATATTTTTATATTTTATTTATATTTGATAAGATACTGGAAACACTAGGAAATATATATTCAATAGGGATGCTGATATAGCTTTGTATTCATTAGCCACTTGCTCCTAGAATCTTATATGCCTAGAAGTCAAAGGACAACCCCCAATCAACTCTGATTTCAGTCAAGACATTTATATGGGAATATCACTTTTATTTTGAAAATTTTATTAAAGGGTTTCAAAGTCCTTTTCAAATGTCAGTTGTGTTTCACAGCAGTTCTGTACGGACTTACATTTCAAGAACTTCACAGAACAGATGGAAATATTTTAATGCCTAGTCTAGTTTACTCATCCTTTGAAATGTGGTGGGACTTCAGGGGAAGAAACATGGCTGTAGCTCAGCCTTTTTACCATATTTTGTATTTGCCAGGAGATGAAAAAGAGGAAGTCACTAATACAAGTAAATTCCTGCACATGATGCTTTATGTAAATACCTACACAGACACACAACTGGGACAGGAGAGCTAGCCTAGATCCTGAAAGAGGCTGCAGGAGCCATCTCAGACAGGCGCTGGGACCCTCACAATCTACAAAATTAAGAGAATCTACAAAATAACAGAGACTGAGGAACAATACTCTTCACAGCATGTGCTTTCTATTTTCTTATACAGGCCTAGAGATGTAAAGAGTTCATTTAAACATAATTTTCATTCTAAGGAAGATTCTGTAGAAGATTGTTTAGAAAGTGAAAAATGTACCATAAATCAAATTTTCTAAATTTTCTTATAATTTTTTTAAAAAGTGCTTTGTCTCCCACATTAAATTTTATCAGAATTGCAGTTAGGCTTTGTGCTGCTTCCTGGAAGAAATGAAAGGGCTCCATGGGGCTCTCATTTTTAAAAGGAGTGCCTGCAGAAACAACGTTAGAGGTTCCCAAAGAATCCACCGTTTACGGAGCACATTTCATGGATCTCCTGTTAGCAGGTCTGTCTAATATCTGGCTGTAATTCAGACCCAGATGATGTAATTGTGACCCAGATGATAGAACAGAAAAGCTATTAGACAGTGCATGAAAATTATTTAGCTGCACTGTTTTCTATATATACGGTAAGAAATCAACATAAAAAAAATTGATGTTCACATAAAAAACACATGTTGAATGAAAGTTGCAATGATCATAACCTTCATGAGTCCAAAAAGTTGTCAGAAAAGGTAAAGCATCCCACCTCACGTTCTTCCTCTTGTTCTTTTCGAATCTGTTCCAAGCGAAACTGCTCTGCCATTTCTCTTTCTTGCGCTTCCCTCTAATAAATACAAACAGTAATCACACATGTATCACCTCGCTTTCCACAGCTGTGTTTCATGATGTGCATTAGCTATACAGAAGCAAAGAAACTGCTCAACTTCTCTGTAGAAATCAATATAAGAAATAGGGTATTTATTAAGTGATGTCTTCCTAACACTCCTTTCTCAACTTCTGTTATTAAATGGGGCCAGGACTGCTTTAGCAAAAAGAGATGCAGTCAAGCCTACCCCGAGTGACTGTATCTCATGCCATTTTGTAACTACTGAGGGCAATTATGGCTCCTGCAGCAAGTGTCTCATCTTACAAGCAGAGCTGAAGCCGGGCAGTCCCCTGCACCACAGCAGATTTCATCAGCTGTGGAGAGATTCCGATTCCCGCCCCGACGTGCATGCGGTCACTTTGCCCTGCACACACCTTCGCTCTGTCAGCCTCCAGTGATATGCGGTACGCTTCATCCTGCTCTCTTTTCACATTTTCTCTGGCTTCACGTTCATCCTAAAGGAAAAAAAAAAACCAAACCAAAAAATATCAGCAAACAGTGGACCAGTATGATATATATGTTCACCAGCACTCTTTAACCCCAGTGACTTCAAAATATTTGACTGCCTTACTCATCTAACTACTGCTAGGAGAAATGATTTCAGAAATGCCTCAAGGGCGACCCTGGCTTTAAAAATCAGGACTTACCTAAAGCTATGGTTCTATTGCCCTGTAATGGATCGGCATGTCCAAGCCCCGGCCCGAGGGTTGGTTCTGGCAGCAAGACTCTCTGCCCTGCCATCTTTATCAGGGCCGTGGCCGGTGCAGCTTCCTCAGGCGCCAGCCACGTGGGGAGGGGGGCACGAGGTGGGTATGTGTGGGCTGGCGCTGGGGAGGATCTCACAGGGATCTCACTCCTGCAGCTGACAATTTGGCTGGTCATGTAATAGGGAAGGACACATCCAGGTTTAAAGGATGAGGCTGGATTTTAATTTGCTCTCCGCTCAGACTGACAGCAGTCAATGGCTTGTCCTGCGACGGAAGGCCTGCTCCCAGGTAAAAACACCCTCAATAGGATCCGTCCAGAGTCATGGCTATTAAAGATCATCCAGAGGCCCCAGTTCACATTGTGCTGAATATTATACAAAGGTGGGAAAGTAGCAAGTCCTGCTCTGAAGCGTCTCAAATACACAGATGCAGGCAGACAAGAAACAGATTAGCATGCCAACTCCAAACCAGCAAACCTAGCAAAGTATCTTATTAATGATCACAGCATAAGAAAATAAGGGTTTACTAAAAATATGTGAATGACAAAGCGAGGCATCATCCATACGCTGGAGGATCAAGAAGTGGATATCCCCGGAAGCTGGAATAACTGCACTGGGGTGGTGCCTGATAAAGTAAAGTGTACGATCGATAGCTTCATACTCAGCCTCTGGAGCCAGAGACGGCAGCTGCTCCCCTGCGCTTACTCCTCTTACATCTTATAATCCTCCCAGAGCCCTGCAGAGGCTGCACTGGTCCCTACAAGAATCAATAAGATTTAGCTGTGAGACTGCCAGCGGGCTCAGCACGGTCACCTGTAGTTACCAGAAACACGGCACTTGCACTGGGGTAACCTGCCCCTTGTATTTCATAAAAATTAAAGTCTACTACCTACTGCTTTTTGAAGAATTACATTAATTTTGTCATTAATCTGCAAGGTTTGTTCCACATAAAGGCATCATCTTGCAAAGTGATCAATTTTCTCCCCAAAACTTCACTACTTGGCAAAAACCCAATTCTAAATGGGAGGAGCATATGTTAGCTGTTACTATCATGTCATGCAAACGTGCCAAGATGTTCCTCAAACAAAACTCTAACGTATTAGTGGTTAAAAATCTCTAAAGTAGCATGCGACCACAAGAGGAAAGGACAAATTGCAGGAAAAGGTATACAACCTCCAGTTGGAAAGTAACAAGATCTGTTTAGAGGAAACTCTTCTTCCTTATAGAAACAGGACCAAGATTATTCTACAATCAGTGTGTCCTAAATTTCATTCACAGAAGATAGAGAAACCATCACTTTGTTCAGCAAAGCTAAGACACGAGTAGAAGTAATTCTTGCAAAATGTAAAAAGGACAATAACCACCGGATAACCCATTGCCCTCCTGGCTTCTCTGGACCTTGACAAGCTTTATGCGGTACGTTCGTGGAATACCTTCAAAACTTAACTCAACCTGATACTACCAGGAACTACCCTACATTAATATTCCATTCCTGAGAACAGAGGGTGTTGAAATAGTGGAACAGCTTTGATTTTTATGTTATCCAAATATGAGGAAAGCTGCTTGAATACACAGAGGTTTTCCCAACTCTTCTCGTAGATGGAATGTAACGGTAACGGAAAGGTTTTGTACTACCTGTACTGAGACTCTCCATAAGAATACCGTAAATTTATCTTAGAGTGGTGAGAAACAAAACTGTCTTCCCAAATCAACTTACTAAAGGAAGACAGACGTCACGCCATCTGTGAGAGGACAAGCATTAAAAAAATATTAACAGTTGTTTTGCAGAGAGCCTACTTAGCTTTTGTGTTTTGCAACTTCACGTATCGTACACTAACTTCACATGCAAACTGAATTTCAAAGGTCACACAATAATAATGCTCGATAGAAAACAGAATGATCAGATGCAGCTATTGCAACTACAGGCTCTTTCCTTCATCAAAGATTGCTATATATAGTTACTTTCTGTCACAAAAAAAACCCCAAACCAACACCAATCCTCAAAAAGTAAAAATTTATAAAAATTGTTAAAAACTCACTCCAAAAATATATACTAATCAGAGTTATAAGAAGTTGAGTACTGGCTTTTATTTTACATTTTACAAACTGTCTAGAAAAGTCCAGGTAGTTATCAGAAGTTACTTTTGATGAGCACAGGATTCATTCACCTACAGAGAGCGTTACTGAAGAATTTATGAAACTGGTTTGATTTATATAATCTGGATGACACTTGCAAAAAATACTGATGCTATAGATTCTACAACAAGAATCTAAACATGAATTCCAGGCGTTTAAAAAAAAATTTCTTTCTTCCCTATTCATCACATTTATCATCGTCCTAAAAGTGGATTATGAAAAAGAGGCCAGGAATGTGAAGAATTACTACGCATGACTGCCTGGTCCTCACAGAAATATGTGAGCCACATCTAAAAGTAAATGACCATGCCACTGAGCTTTACACCGCACTGAAACAATACTGTTCTCACTGAAACAGACCTTAAAAACAAATCTGGAATCCAGATTTCTTTAGGTAAACAGCAGATGTAATCCTATGAACTGCCTCTTTGTACCTACCTCAGTGTTCTGTTAATACTCCTCACACTCCACGGGAACCACCTCCTCTACAGACATAATGGCAAAATTATAATATTCTCTGGTTCAGAGTTACACCTTAGACAAATTTTAAACATTAGATATTGCAGTTCTCCTTTTTGTAAGGCAGTTATTTTAGTTATCTCTTCCTCCAGAGGAACCAGACAAAGCATGAGGATGACTCAAGTTTACCAAAAGCAATGCAAGAAAATTCATAACGGTGACAGAGAGAGCAGAAGAAAATGTTTGGCAGAGAATCTTTCTTTGCACTAAGAGAGAACGCATGAAGAAAAAAAAAACAGTCATACCACTAATAATGAATTTAAAAAATGTCATAAGTAATATCCACTAACAAAGTCTTGGTGAGCTCACAGCTTTCCTGTTAAACCCTACATAAATTGCAGCATCGACTGAACGTCAATAAATGCACCTCCACAATACTTGCAGTGAAGTTAAAATTGCCATCTTCCTTTTTCAAGAAACCAAGGTGTGAACAGACAATGGCCTACCCCAGGTCATTAAAAAGCCTTCATCAGAAACGGGGGTTACACCCAGCACTGCTGACTTCCACAGCAGCACCCAGAGGCTGGGTGAATCTAAACCACCCACATCCCAGGCCTGTTGGGCTTGAGAAGAGGAGACAACTCTCCTTTGCTCCTTAAAGGGAAAAAAAGTCACAGATCTTTGCTTTCCCATTTTGATAATGTAACAATAAGGGGGCAGGGGAGACATTCATTCAATGGGAAGTTGATACTTCTAAAAAAAATATTTGCTTTTATCCACAGAATATATTCTTCAGCTATGAATTTTCTTTGCTATCATGCATATTACAAAGTCATAACAAAAACAGTAAACACTTATATTCATGAGATAGTTACAACGGACTAGATAAAACCTCCTCTTGAGTAATATCCAGAGCTACAAGACTAAGAAAAACTTACGGATAAGGTTAAGAAGAAATTTAAGACAACTCTCTCCAATATTTATTCCCTAAACCATTTCTTGAAGTTACCCCTGCAGCACCGAATAGCAGGCATTTTCAGACACAGGATCATGGAAACGGGGGACTCCCGATTACATTTAGGACAGAAACGCCCCCTTTTTCTGCAGATTACAACGCGGGAAAAAAAATACACAATACATTTGGCTTTTTGGGTAGGTTATTTTGCTGGAAAAGTCAGCATTCGCCCTTCCGGGCTTTTTTTAATTTATTGTTGTTGTGGTTTCTGAAGGTAGGATTTAATGATTTAACTCCAGGAATCAGCTTTGCACCTGATTTGTGTCAGGAAGATGTGTTATACTTTATTCCCCATTGCCCTTTGGGATCAGTTTTACTGTGAAGTAAAACCAGACAAGACAGAACTTGAGAAGATAACCATGAGCAGAAGACATTTCTCAGGGCATCAGTGAGTAAACGGCTGTTACAAGCAAGACAAAAAAAAAAAANCTCCAGGAATCAGCTTTGCACCTGATGTGCGTCAGGAAGATGTGTTATACTTTATTCCCCATTGCCCTTTGGGATCAGTTTTACTGTGAAGTAAAACCAGACAAGACAGAACTTGAGAAGATAACCATGAGCAGAAGACATTTCTCAGGGCATCAGTGAGTAAACGGCTGTTACAAGCAAGACAAAAAAAAAAAAAAGGTATATTTACAAATGCTGAATGCTTATCTGAAAGACAGTTCATTTCACCGAACCACTCCTGAAATTAAAAACTGCGAGTGCTTAAGGCTATTCATGGGAGTGTTAAAGAGAAACACCCCTTTGTCCAAACAAACCAGTGCAAGAAAGACATTAATTTGACTCACTAAGATGACAGACTTGCACACTGTATAACTTTAACATACATCATAGGGAATATATAGACGAAAAAAGTGTACACAGAATGTGTTGGGCATATGAGAACGATGAAGACAAAGCAAATGAAAGTTTCTGCGGTGGCAGAACCTCAGGTGGGGAGGCAGGACAGGGCATGGCGAGTGGGAACAATGGAGAACCATTGGAGGATCCTGCCTGTCTGGGTCGAAGGCTGAAAGCCCAGTTCCAGATACTGATTTTTGGGAATTACCTCAAGTGACAAGAAAGAAAACAAACGCAAAACCTTCAAGAAGGTGACGTTCCATGGGAGACGAGCCAGCCAGTCCTGCTACAACATCTACCCACCTGGGCCGTACAGCAGGGAAAGCTGCTTATTAAGAGAAACTAAGCGAATGTTCAGCGACTGGAGCCATCAACACGTATAGCTGAAAAGCCACCTGAATGAAAGATATTTTCATTTTATCTTTTCTCTCCTCTGCCATTACCTTGCGTTTTGTCAAAGTTCAAAACAGGCCATGAACTCTCGGAGGCAGCACTCGTATCTGCTGGTGTGTCAGTGCAGTGAAGTGCACAATGGCAAAGCGATCGTTTGGGGTGCTATCATATTACAAACACAAAATCGGAAAATTTAATCAAATAAATTTTGATTACTGTACTTTAATTGCTTATAACTAGTAATAATTAGTAAATGTGCTAATTGGATTTTTTGAGGGGTTAAATCACAATCTTTGTTAGACGGCTGTCATCGCCATAATGCTTCTGCGCTTTGGAATTTAATGAATTTCATGTATTTATTCTCATAACCTGCTGTTGTGCAAATACTATATACCATGATACACATGACAGTGTTAGATGGAATGCCGATTATCAAAGGTATTCAGATGTCTAATTTCTACTGATTTTAATGTGAGCTTCAGTGCCTGAACAGAAATTGCAGGGGTCTCGTGCACAGCTGACGGAAGCACTTGGGCCGTCCTCTAACTGGAGAGCACAACTGCAGGTAAGGAGCAGAGAAAAGCAAATTATCTGAAGGAGTAAAGGCAAACAGGCCACGGATTAGGAGAAAACACACTACGACTGATCCTCTTTAGCTTCCTTTGTGGCTGTGAGATACATCTTTGGAAGAAGAAAGAGAAAAGGTGTTGGAAGCTAAACTGTTAAATTATCGTATCGAAGAAAAGAAGGAAATCCCTTATATCTGAGAGCAGAGAGGCAGAAGAGGAGGGAGACATGGTGATACCAGGCTTTTTACTGCAAAGTTCTGAAAATAACACTTGTCCAGTAAAGCCCCATCTAACACAAGAGAGTGCTGGGATGGACCCGCAAGCAGACATTTACAAAGAGCCGTGCCAGGGAAAAGAAGGTGAGCTTATGCTGCTGTTTTGAAGTTTTTGTTTTCTTTTACATATTTTTTTTAAATCCACATCCAGATTTTGGTCAGGAAGGACCTACGTTTTCCTCACGCTGGGGCAGTACGTAGGAAGAAGAGATGTCACCTAAGATCAGAGAGCAAAGATGGTGACTCTGCAGGTCTACCTTTTCTTACAGCTTATCTTCAGAGTCTGTTTACAACAGTTTTCCCAGTTTAAAAATTAAGTATCTCTGTTTTACACTAAAGAAAAAAGTGTGTCAGCAGACATAGTTTAAAGTGAACTGAAGGTTTTAACTGGTATTTGTAAAAACCAGAAGGTTTTTGAAGCAACTGTGTGTATGACAATTCCACCTTGAAGTCTGATCCAAGAGCAGGAGTGCTAGTGTTGCGTAACGGCAAAAATAAACACGACGAGAGACCTACTGTTACTTAAATGTGGACAAGTTGGACCAGCTGTGTAACAGTCAATGCTTCTACAGTAATAAATGTTGACAGCAAAAATAAAAAGAATGCATTACAGACATCATCAAATGAGCCCTGTCATTACATGGAAACTCCGCCCTGTGTAAGCTTGTCAAATAGTGTTACTGTAATCCTTTGAGAAGCCTCCTCCTCAGGCGATGGAGAAAAAATGTTCAGGACGGGCCCAGAACAGGTGTGTTGCACTGTAATGCCAGGTTTTAATCACGTATCTCTTCACATTAATCTCACAAAGGAACTTACTCGGATCTACTTGGGCCCATCACGTCACGCTGAGATGATTACTTAACTATCCAATTAAAGTAAGCAAGCTAACAGGGTGCTTAAAAATGGACATGCGAGGGCGTACAATATTTTACAATTATTATTTGTTTTCCTAAGCCCAGCACCAGGCACCGACACTTAAGAGGAACTGATACTACGTGCTCTTTTCGAAGTCAGTCCCTGAAGAATCTCAGTTCACACCTCGATCAACAGTGGCAGAGGCCGGTTGTCCCTGCTCTCAGGCACCCTCTTTCACTTACGGGAGAAACTCCTCAGTGGCGTTTATTTCCTCTTTGCAAAAATCCCCAACCCCACTGCCTGAACAGTAGTTGAGGTATCAACATTTGTAGTGTGGGCCAGAGGAGCAAAAACGTGGTTAGAAGAGGAAAATATGTCCATCAGATGGATGAAATCATAGAATCATAGAATCATAGAATGGTAGGGGTTGGAAGGGACCTCTAGAGATCATCTAGTCCAACCCCCCTGCTAAAGCAGGTTAGCCTAGAGCAGGTTGCACAGGAATGCATCCAGGCGGGTTCTGAATATCTCCAGAGAAGGAGACTCCACAACCTCTCTGGGCAGCCTGTTCCAG
>VZSC01005455.1:37764-50007 GCA_013398225.1 Steatornis caripensis
CCTGTGTTCCAGTTTGTGCCCATTGCCCCTTGTCCTGTCGCTGGGCACCACTGAGAAGAGCCTGACCCTGTCCTCTTGACATCCACCCTTTAGATATCATTAGCGTAGCCTCAGAGTAATTCTGCATACACAGCCTGAGGCTGGACTTCAGACCCTAGACCTGACTGCGCTGACAAGGGTGGGACTGTATCCTGGCCAACTGGCCTTGCTGCCGTTGATGCCACCGAGCCCACCATTTAATTATCCGTTGGCCACTTCTTATCGTAAGGGCCGCATGAGCACAACGTCAGCACGCTGCTGGCCATACTTTGTTATTTGTGGCTTGTTGCTAGGGCAATTTAAGTAGCAAACTTATAAAAACAGTGTGACCACTAGACCATGTATCTATAATGGGATGTCAACAGTGTGGTCCAGAAGAGGCAGGAGGTTTCCAAAATGGCATCTGACATTTGGAACAACACGGCGGACAGGCAGCAAGCAACAGGCCCAATGGTTCATGACTGAACCAGAAGCCTTGGAGGGGCAGGGAAAAGAATGGGACAACAGATTTACAGCTTTAAGAAAGCTTGGGAGAGAAAATGGGTGCCTAAATTACACACCACCATCCCTCAAGACAGGTATGTTGGATTACTATGAGTACACATATGCATCTCAATGTTTTTAAGGTATTAATTTGGAGATCATGTAAGAAAAAGCTTAATCAAACACAATATACAAACCTAAAAATTAAATCCAATTGCTGGTTAAGTGACGGTGTTTTAGCACATGACATTATAGAAATATGCCCCAAATTTGCCTGATTAAAATGTTATGAGGCTACACCAGTAAATTTTACTAATACATGGATACAAAAGCACAGGATTTTGCTAACCATACTATTACCACCAGCTAATGAAATGAATCACTTTGGTTAGATGAGGGAAGTCGGTAACGCTGTTCTGAGCATCCTGCCTACACCATCAAACGATGGTCAGCGACAGGGAACTCACTGTAAAGTGATGCCTGAACAGCGACAGCCAGCATCACGGCGAACACCTGTACCATTAGCTGGCAGTGGTAATAGTCATCCTGTACCGAAATAACCATCAGAGGGCACTGCAAAACATGCTGTGCTAAACAGAATTATGCAATAGCTGTGTTGGAAGCTTTCATGTGCATGCAAGTTAAAAATCCAGAGTGGAGAAGTTCAGCTGCATAAACTGACTCATTAATGATTTCATGCTGTTATTTACAAGTGTTTCCAGCTCTACTTCTCTCTCTCACACACACTTCTGTTTACAGCAAAGCTATGTAGGTGACCTCTCTTCTTAAAACACAAAAGAATTTTCTGCTTATCGTCTTGCGGTTTTATGATGTCTTATTGTTGCTATTAAGAAAACAGTAACAGAAACCGGACTCTCTATCCTGTTTGCTGTTGTAATATTTGGGGAAAAAATTGCACCAACTGCAATGAGATCTTAAAAAGAAAAAGGTGTTGATGTTTGAACACTTGAAGTTGTCAAGTACAAGACTTACAAGAAAGCTACATGTTATGTAGCAAACCACAGAAAGGCAGTATTTGTTTTTCAGGCTGAAGCCCTCTATTGAGTAGAGACTGCTTGTCAAATACTCCCTTCTCTGGAATAGTAATTTCATAAAGCGAGGTTTGTTTTTTTTTTTTTTAAACTTCCTGCTTCAAAGGTGAAAGTGTCTGAGATCACCTTTTCTGTGTGCTTGTAACAAGTGGAGCCAAGGTATAAGTAAATATCCTACTTGTGTATAGAACCCATAGCGTCTGGAAACCCGCCCCCAAAGTTTATGAAATGTTCCACTAGTTTTCTGAACGTCGAAGTATGTTAGAAAAAATTCCCTTTGGGGAAGAAATGTCACTGGTGCTCTCAGTGACAGAACAAAAGGAAATGTGAGAAAAGACTACAGAAGACTTGGCAAAAGGTAGATTTTAGAAGAATGTATAAAAATTAATTTTCCATTCTCCCTACACAGCCAGAGTACTTGGAGTAAGAAGTCAGGAGACGTCCATATCACCACCATGGGGACATGTGTTACTGGACTGTCACTGCTCTTGGCCATCCAGTGAAGAACCCACAGCAGCTCAGGGCGCAAAAGCCAGTTCCCGGTACTGCGATCACCGCCTCAAGGCTACCAAGTCTTCTCGTTCTTTAAGCTTTGTTTCCCTTACACCCAGACATTTCTCAGTTGCAAACCCGCTTGGTTTTATCCTATTTTATCCTCTTTTTCTTCATCCTCTTAGGACAAGTCTATCACTACCTCACCTGCCCCCACCTCCTTCCCTCCTAAATACTGATGTCCCCTGCTCTAGACAACTGCTCTGGTCTCCTGCTCCTCCCTCTGTTCCAATTCTATCATTCCTACTTCTAGTTCCTTCTGCCCCTTATTTACTTATTTCTGTTTTCTTTCTTTCTATCAGCTTTTTACAGTTCTCAGTTCTGAACTGTTCTTGGAACTCATCTGTGATGTGAATTCTACCTTCTTATTAAAGCATGAAAAACACTCCATACATACCCGACACATTCCTGTTAAAATGCAATAAAAAATTCAATTATATTGTGCCTTGGATTTTTGTTGTAATCCTCATATTAAAATTCGTGTTCAGTATTAACAAAATTAAACTCAATTCCTTTACCAATGAATTACAGGTAGCATAAATAAAGAAGAAAAAATGAACTACAGATACTGTGCAGATACCGTGCCTTCATATTACTATAACCGTAATCGGTAAATCTCGTACTAATGAGATACAAGATTTAAATGTGAAGAATGTGTTTAGTGAATTATTGTCAATCAATGTCTATACAACAGGGTAAGAATAATCTTGAATGGCAACACATCTATTATTATAAATTCCTAAGTACTTCATTACTTCAAATGTCACTCTCAATTTACAGAGTAACAGATAAACATCTTTCAACTGTATACCTCACTGTGTCTGCTTCTGTGTAATTGAAATGCTGTTTTTGAAAAGTCTTGTCATCACTTACCCATTCTGCATTGTTCCGAATGGTGATTCAGTGCTGGCATAGTTCTGGTTAAGGTTGCTTTTAAATCCCCTTTTAAACGTATACATTCAAGATACATCAATCTATTTTTGTTCTCTACCTATGACTTGGAGCTGGTCACTGGGAAAAAATCTGATCGTTGTTTCCTTGTATGAGCATGTTAAGCTCTATAATACCACTGTAAATGTAAACGGTTACTCATGACTAATATTCAGAAAAAGGAAACAAACTGAAAATGACACGACCAATAAGAAGGAGCTTTTTTGACAGTCCCAAATCAATACACAAAGGAGACTTAAGGTTTTTCATTTTTGGTGACAGAAGAGACACTACAACACATCATACCCAACTTCCTTGGCTAAAGAAACATCTGGTTAATTTTGCATCCCCAGTAATTTGTGGAAGCCAGTAGGTATCTGCAGTAACTTCCAACGCTCACCTCATCCTTTATGTCTTCCTGCTGCTGGGCACTGAAGATCTCCATTGCAGCCATCAGCCTCATCATTAGCTCATCCACTGTTGTGTTACCTAGCAACAAAGGAAGATAGCTGAACTTCGTATCATTAAAGTTATTAAACAAAAAAAGAAGTCATTTTAGAATTAATCCATAAGAAATAGCCAAACTTAAAAAAAAAAAAAAAGCAGCAAATGCAAGTATCTCAGCAGAATGCTTTTAGTTTGCCTTTTTATTGGAAATTTGAAATTAGTTTTATAGACAAATGTTGATCATAGGCTAAAATTTTAGGTGGTTCAAATCCGAACACTTGCTTTTGTGTTTGCATGGAGTAAGTCCATTTTCTCTTTTAATCACTACTGTTAAAGGAAAGCAATATATCTGGGGTTCCCTGATATGAAACTGATTTTACAGTTTTAGAACTCCCAGGTATAATCAGGGAGAGCGAAAGGGAGTGCTTAGGCAGGTAACAAAAGGTAGGATGTTGCAGCGGCATTCAAGTGGATTGGTTTATAAAAATGGAAAAAACCAGAATACAGTGATCGAATGAATGTGTGCGCACGCATTTTTATTCAGGTATAACTAGTAGTAAAACTTCAAATATTATAATACATTCTCTTCAGTGTATTTACTTCTGATAAAACTTGTAAAGCTAATAATAGCAGAAAAGCCAGTCATCTGTGTATATATCAAGAAATACAGCATATGAATAGGAACATAGATACCTCCTCACACTTTTCTACGAGCATGCCTCCGCTCTTCAGTAAGGCTGAAAGATTAATTTCCTACCAAGATGCACTCGGTCTTTGTTTTCTCTTCTTAGACTGAAGACTAGACTACCCTTTAGAGCCACTTGTCATAGTTAAAAGGTTTTAGACCGTGAGAAATGGCCTAAAACTAGAAACTCTTAACACCTGCCAACCTAAACAGTCTTTGGACATTCACAGAACAATACCAACAAGTGCAAGATCTGTATTGGTGAAGCTGGTCAAAATTTTAGAAGGAGTAAACTGACCAGAAGCCACAGTACCACTAAAGTAAACAAAACTGTCCCCATAGTTTTCAACCCCAGGAAAACATAAAAATCGAAAGCGAACTTAGAGAGTCTGCATTTCAATAAATGCCACTGGGACTTAAGTTTCTATATTGTTGTATCTCTTCTGTAAACATGCCTTCTCACCCAGCCCTGAAAAGCCCTCATTGTTCCTATTTCTAGCATTTGCTACCTTAGCAGAAAATGTTGTTCCGCATGCTACAACACGCATGACTTCAGAGACTACCATTCATTTGAGGGCGTATTATTAAAACATACCAGTGTCCCAATTCATGGGAAAATAACAAGCACAGCACGTTCAATTTNACTAAAGAAAACAAAACTGTCCCCATAGTTTTCAACCCCAGGAAAACATAAAAATCGAAAGCGAACTTAGAGAGTCTGCATTTCAATAAATGCCACTGGGACTTAAGTTTCTATATTGTTGTATCTCTTCTGTAAACATGCCTTCTCACCCAGCCCTGAAAAGCCCTCATTGTTCCTATTTCTAGCATTTGCTACCTTAGCAGAAAATGTTGTTCCGCATGCTACAACACGCATGACTTCAGAGACTACCATTCATCTGAGGGCGTATTATTAAAACATACCAGTGTCCCAATTCATGGGAAAATAACAAGCACAGCACGTTCAATTTTTGTTAAAAGCTAAAATTAAGTAAGGGTGCAATAGATAATCAGTTTAGCTCAAAAGATTGCAGAAAATCTGAAAAATCATTAAAACTTAATGAATGCAATGAAACAATTTGGATTATTTTATCATATAAAGCTGCATTATATTATCACTTTGAGTCACCAAGTTGCTGAAACAGTTAAGTAATTAAGCCAGTAAGCACCACTGAGTTCAGTGGAATAACACAGGTGCTTAAAGTTATTCACAAGCTGAACTATGCTGCAGAGTTATAAAACCAAGAACATCTATTTATAAGGTTATTTGCATGAAACAAGTTTTCTAAGTGACAGAAGTACCATGAACTAGTGTTGTGCTGTACCTTGCACTAAGGAGACAAAATGCACGCAAAATTCACAATTTTGGCCACAGGAAGGAGCACTGGAGATTCCTCAAGAAAATGATTAATCCCATGCGCAGAAAGAAAAAGTCACGCTGTCTGCAAAACGCAGAACCTCCTGAGGCCGGACTTCCTCAGGAAAATACGGAGGTTAGAATAAAGACTGCTAGATATAAGCAAGAAATAAATGAGGACACAGTGTCATGAAGGCAAACTTGTGGAGAAAGCAGAAGAAATGAGAGGCAGCCATTCTTTGATGTATTTTAATTTGAAGAGTTACTGAGAACAGTTGTCAAAGGGCATCACTCCACATCCAAGTCATCTTGCTGTCAGTGAAATCAGAGGAACAGTTATGCCAGAAAGAACTGCTCACGAAAGCCAGAAAGCTCCATTTATGTGAGATTATATTAGCAACTCAAAATTCTGATCCGATTTGGGGTCTCAACACTGCAGGCAGGTCTGAAAAAGCAACTTGCATTCAAATATTAGCCCACTACATGCAACAGGCGTCCACGTTAACAAGGAATTACACACAGAGAAGTAAATGCGTTCCGGCACTACACAAAAAACGCAGCCAAAATCTTTTGGAAATCAGTAATTTATAAGGATACATCTTAAAAAAAAAAACGGTTAGCAAAGGTGTGTTCTAACAGTTTCAATACTCCCATAAGAACTACTTTTAATATAAAGCGAGAACTGTACCTTGTATTACATTCAACACTTCATTAGACGATCGCTTTCCCATAATAATAAGGAAAAGTGGAAACTGGTCTGTCTTCTGAGTGCGAATTGTTTGGGCTACAACACTCCCGAAGTGTCTAGTGCACATCGTCAGAAACCTACATGGGGAAGAAAAAGTTAACATTGTAGAAGTGTTTTTGAAGTTGGTTTAAAAAAATTAAAAGATGTTAAATTCAGCAGTTTAACTGAGCATTACCTACTGTTTAATACCTAGGCTTCTGCATTCAATTCTAGAGCTCTTTCTCCCTTTTTATGATTAAATTATGAGAATATTTACAAATCTAATAGATCTCAGATTGTCTAAATTAAAATAATTAATAACTAGTTGGGACAGTGATTTAATTGACGGAGAATTCCGTTTCCTGCTACACTATTCTGCAGGCTGCAATTCAAAACTAACACCCCCTAAATAATCACGCTAAATCAATTGTTAAGAACTTCTAAAGAGAAACTAAGTACTGCCACGATCTAGTAAACATGACGAAGTATAAAAACAGTATCATTTTATACGAAAGCATAATTTAATAATGAAAGATCAAGAAATTGTTTTGATCAGTCACAGAATTAAAATGTGGTACTTCTGAATTGTATTTTCTTTTGTACTAGTGCCCTGCCGGTGACGTACTTAGCGGTGTGGGCTAAAAAACAATAATTCTAAGCTTTTGACCAAAAAAAGCTCTCACATATTAGCATACAGAAGTCTAGCATTAGTATTCTTAACACGATCTTGAATAAATGAAAAAACTGATAAAGCTTTTCTCTTCCATTAGAGGACTGTTTGAAATTAGCATTTCTTTCAAGAGAAAAGGGTAGCTTATGATATGTTTTCAGATCTGATGGTAAAAAGTAAATGTCATAATAATAATGAATTATGAAAGACCAAATGCAAATATAGAATGCTTTAATAAGATCCAATTTAATAAAGTCTGTAAAAATAATGGACTTTTAATAACATGGGTCACAAAAGGCAAAACAGTGGAAATTCTGAGGACTAGCCACTGGTACAGGCTTATTAATTCTTAATTATGTTCATGAAAGGCAACTTAAATCGTGTGTTTTCTTATGCCTTATGATAATATTTTAGGTAACAACTACTCTGAAATGTATGCTCTAACTGAAGAGCAAAGTCCTGTTGCCACATGCATTAGAAGCCAAATCTATTTGAAAAGACAAACTGCATTAAAATGTCAAGCGCTCCAAGTAATTTCTTCTCAAAGATAGTGAAAAGATTCAAAATTGTATTTTTTTTAAATCAATATACAGTGTATCTAATAAAATAGCTAAAAATTGATAAGCCTGATAGAGTGTGACATTGGGCTTGTTCAAGGCACCTGAAGAACAAAAAAAACCCCAAACCCTTCTCAGAGACAATTTGTAGTATAACTATGGCCATAGCTGGATGGAGGGCAATGAGCAGGGGTAGCTAGCGAGCATTTTGAAGCCGTGAGTGTTACTGGCGAATACCTTTCCTTGCCTCCTTGATTCTCTGTCTTTTGCAATTCAGAACGATCACACAGAAAGACAATGTCAAAAATGCCAAATAGGGACTGCTATATCAGAAACAGCTACGTAGAGACACACCGTCTGGTTAAAGATAAAATAAAGTGTCCGTAGAGTCTGGATATATAAACTCTTAAGCTAAATAATGTTTTTTTGATTTTTTGTTTTTCAGGGTGGGAATACGTAAGTGAAAGCTTGGCCTCACAAAAGTCAACGGTGATCTTTCACGGCAAAATGACTTATGTGCGTTCAAGCTTTCACTCCTGAAAGTAATAAAGACAGGGGTCAATTGAACTGAATTCCTGAAACTTGTGTATTAGAATTGTTTAACAGTCTTCAATGTGCCACGGAAGAAAAGCACTCAAGTTTCATGTGAAAACAAAATATTTAACTGGAGGTGAAAAAATGCTGTAGAGAATACAGCTAGAAGGAACAAAACTAAGAGCCTATCACCATATTAGTTGCACTAGTCAAAGGTGTTGGTTTGCTTGGGTTTTTTTGATCAATTCTGTATTTAGTCAACATATAACTCAGTCTCAAAATATGCTTTTATAGGTATGGAATTTGTATGCAGAGGATTATGAATGAAGTAGGTATCTCAGAACATTAAAAGATCTCCCAAGTAACTTTTTTGCAGGAGATGAATTTTTATTGATGGAACTTCTGGCTCACTACACAGAACCTAACAGACTATGATACCTCAGAGTCCTCTATAATCAACGCCGGAACCAGGTTTCAGCTCCCTGGTTTCAGAAGACAGCATGTCATGCCACAGAATCACAGAATGGTAGGGGTTGGAAGGGCCCTCTGGAGATCATCTAGTCCACCCACCCTGCTAAAGCAGGTTAGCCTAGAGCAGGTTGCACAGGAATGCATCCAGGCGGGTTTTGAATATCTCCAGAGAAGGAGACTCCACAACCTCTCTGGGCAGCCTGTTCCAGTGCTCTGTCACCCTCACAGTAAAGAAGTTCCTCCTCATGTTCAGGTGGAACTGCCTGTGTTCCAGTTTGTGCCCATTGCCCCTTGTCCTGTCGCTGGGCACCACTGAGAAGAGTCTGACCCCGTCCTCTTGACATCCACCCTTTAGATATTTGTGAGCATTGATCAGATCTCCTCTCAGCCTTCTCTTTTCCAGGCTGAACAGACCCAGCTCTCTCAGCCTTTCCTCATAAGAGAGATGCTCCACTCCCCTAATCAACTTTGTGGCCCTCCGCTGGACTCTCTCCAGTAGTTCCCTGTCTCTCTTGAACTGGGGAGCCCAGAACTGGACACAGTACTCCAGATGCGGCCTCACCAGGGCAGAGTAGAGGGGGAGGATCACCTCCCTCGACCTGCTGGCCACACTCTTCTTAATGCACCCCAGGATGCCATTGGCCTTCCTGGCCGCAAGGGCACACTGCTGGCTCATGGTGAGCCTGTTGTCCACCAGCACTCCCAGGTCCTTCTCCGCAGAGCTGCTCTCCAGCAAGTCAACCCCCAGCCTGTACTGGCACATGGGGTTGTTCCTCCCCAGGTGCAAGACCCTACACTTGCCCTTGTTGAACTTCATCAGGTTCCTCTCCGCCCAACTCTCCAGCCTGTCCAGGTCACGCTGAATGGCAGCACAGCCTTCCGGTGAGTCAGCCGCTCCCCCCAGCTTTGTATCATCAGCAAACTTGCTGAGGGTACACTCTGTCCCTTCATCCAGGTCGTTGATGAATATGTTGAACAGGGCTGGACCCAGCACCGATCCCGGTGGAACACCGCTGGTCACAGGCCTCCAACTAGACTCTGCACCACTGATTACAACCCGCTGAGCTCTGTCATTCAGCCAGTTCTCGATCTACCTCACTGTCTGCTCATCTAGCCCACACTTCCTAAGCTTACCCATGAGGATGTTGTGGGAGACAGTGTCAAAAGCCTTGCTGAAGTCAAGGTAGACAACATCCACTGCTCTCACCTCATCCACCCAGCCAGTCATGCCATCATAGAAGGCTATCAGATTGGTCAAGCAGGATTTCCCCTTGGTGAATCCATGTTGACTATTCCAAATAGTCTTCTCCTCCATGTGCTTTGAGATGAGTGCCAGTATGAGCTGTTCTATCACCTTTCCAGGGATGGAGGTGAGACTGACTGCCCTGTAGTTTCCTGGGTCCTCCTCTTTGCCTTTTTTGAAGACTGAAGTGACTCTGGCTTTCCTCCAATCCTCAGGCACCTCTCCTGTTCTCCACGACTTTTCAAAGATGATGGAGAGCGGTCTGGCAATAACATCTGCCAGCTCCCTCAGCACTCATGCATGCAACCCATCAGGGCCCATGGATTTGTAGGTGTCCAGTTTGCCTAAGTGGTCTTTGACTCAATCCTCCTCAACCATGGGGAAGTCTTCTTTTCTCCAGGCTTTCTCTCTTACCTCCGGGGACTGGGAATCCTGAGAGCCAGCCTTAGCAGTGAACACTGAAGCAAAGATGGCATTCAGTAATTCCGCCTTCTCTGCATCCTCTGTCACCAGGGTGCCCTCCTCATTCAGCAGTGGGCCCACATTCTCCCTAGTCTTCCTTTTGCTACCAATGTACCTATAGAAAACCTTCCTGTTGCTCCTGACCTCCCTCGCCAGCTTCAATTCCAAGTGGGCCTTAGCCTTCCTCATTGCATCCCTGCATGCTCTGACAACATTCCTTTATTCCTCTCAAGTGGATAGTCCTTTTTTCCACATCCTGCACATTTCCTTTTTCCCTTTTAGTTTTTCTACAAGGTCCTCACCCATGCAGGTCTCCTGCCTCCTTTACTTGACTTCTTACTCATAGGGATGCACTGATCTTGAGCTTGGAGGAGGTGGTTCTGGAATATTAACCAGCTCTCTTGGGCCCGCCTGCCTTCTAGAGTCCTAACCCATGGGATTCCTCCAAGTAGGTCTTTGAAGAGGGCAAAATTAGCTTTCCTGAAGTCCAGAGTTGTAATCCTACTTGTTGCCCTGCTTTGTCCATGCAGAATCCGGAACTCCACCATCTGGTGGTCGCTGCAGACAAAGCTGTCCCCAACCTTCACATTCCCAACCAGTCCTTCTTTGTTCGTTAGTATCAGGTCCAGCAGGACTCCTCTCCTCGTTGGCTCCTCCACTACTTGTGTTAAAAAGTTATCATCAATGATCTGCAGGAACCTCCTGGACTGTACATGCCTAGCTGTGTTATCTTTCCAGCAGGTATCAGGGTGGTTGAAGTCCCCCATGAGAACCACCTCCTGTGACTGTGAGGCAACTTTCAGCTGTCTGTAGAAGTCCTCATCAACTTCCTCATCTTGATCAGGTGGCCTGTAGTAAACACACACAATGGTGTCACCCACATTGGCCTGCCCCCTAATTCTTACCCATAGGCTCTCAACTCGTTCTTCATCCACCCCTAGGTGGAGTTCAATGCATTCCAGTTGCTCTCTCACATAAAGAGCAACTCCACCACCACGCCTTGCTGGCCTGTCCTTCCTAAAAAGTACATAGCTGTCCATGACTGCATTCCAGTCATGCAAGCTGTCCCACCATGTTTCTCTAATGGCAATGAGATCATGGCCCTTTGACCGCACACAGATCTCTAGCTCTTCCTGTTTGTTCCCCATACTGCATGCACCGGTGTACAGGCAAGTCAGGGAGGTAGTTGAGCACACAGGTTTCCCTGGAGGGGCGCAACAGGATCCACTGTAGTTATACACGTCCTTGAGGTAGTTGGCCTTTTGCTTCTCATCTTGGCAGGCAGCTAAGGAACCTTCTTCACTGCCCTGGCTGGCCTGGCTTATTCCCCAGTAGGTTGCAATGGCATGAGTATTGCCATTTTGGACCCCATCCCCCCGAGTCCTTCAGTTTAAAGCCCACCTCACCAGGTTGGCGAGCCTGTTGCCAAAGATTCTCTTGCCCCTTCTAAACAGGTTGAACCCATCCCTCCCCAACAGACTGGAGTCATTGAAGAATGTCTTGTTATCACAAAACCCAAAACCCTCACGATGACACCAGCCACATAGCCAGAAGTTGATGTTCATTATCTGTCTATTCCTGGCTTCGCCCTTACCCCTAACTGGTAAAATCGTGGAGAAGATGACCTGGGCACCAGTGCCTTTCACTCGCGCCCCAATGGCTTTGTAGTCTTGCTTAATCCTGGCCAGGTTCCGGTGTTTGGTCTCATTTGTACCCACATGAAAGCGTAGAAGCGGATAATAGTCCACGTTCTTAACAAGTTGTGGCACCCCCTCAGCTATGTCTCTTATCTTAGCTCCCAGAAGGCAACATACCTCTCTCAACTCTGTGTCGTGTCGGCAGATGGGCGCCTCAGTGCCTTTTAATAGAGAGTCCCCCACTACAAGCACTGTTGTTTCTTTTCATGGCGTCCCCTGTGCGAAGGTACAGGCTCTTCTTGCAGCTCTTGTTCGTAAGCATCGTGAGCATCTATAGTGGTTAAAGTGTTGAATCTGTTTTGGGTTGTGATGCTGGTCGGTGGAGACCAAGGTGGAG
>VZSC01005456.1:0-17176 GCA_013398225.1 Steatornis caripensis
CGCTCTGGAGTTATTCCACCTATGTTACTATTTAAAGCAACAAATCGTGCATTTAAGTGCTGCTCTGAATGCAACCTCAAAAGACGGTTCCATGTTTCTGTGGCAAAACTGTAGGGATAGGGGGAATGTAAAGTGCATATAGCAAATGCGTTCTCGGTTTGAAAATTTGACCCTAAGGAGAAAAAAAATCAGGAAACACATAGGTGATGTTGGAGATATTTTTTATTGGTAAGAATTGGCACAAAATATTGAAATTGTAAGATAAATGACTGATATTCTAGCCTCGCTTGGGAGAGCAGAAAGCAGTGGCTGGTAGCTCTCTTTGGTATAAAATTACACTATATGGCTACTGGTGGTCTTTTTTCTTATCATAGGCTGAAATTAGTCCTACTTCAAGTATAATTGCATTTACATCCCGTTGCTGCTTTGGGTATCAATACTTGGGTTGACAATGCCTGACAACAGAGAGACAATCGATAGAGCTGAAAATACAAGGCATCGGCTGTTAAAATGTAGCAGGGAAAGTATGATGGTATCTGAGTACTGCCACAGGCTTGGCATGGCGGCGGGCATGTGCAGGGAGTGCCTGCAGTACGTACAGGCACACCTGAGTCGGCTTTGATACACACTAGGAGATGAGATGCAGACGCACGAGCTGTAATGCAGGAATATATTTACCACATGAATATTTGTATGAGGCACAGCTGTACCCCTGTTTTCACTAGAGCTTTTCCGATTGAGACTACTAAGACACTTATACCTAGTCATGTGCTTAAATGCTTGATTAATGTCAACTTGCACGTTTAAATTTTATATATGCGATACGCAAATAACAGAAGCCTGATTTGGGGGTCGCTTTATGTGCTGAGACTGGATTTTTGAAGAAGGAACAAATGGGCTTTTCTCCATTTAAAAACTTGCTCAGAAAGTGAGCAGGTGCCGTGTACATTTTCAGTGAAGTCAATAATTAAATATGTTCCAGATGACTCTGATGAGGGAGGATATTAGTAATTATCATAAAGTAACAAATCTACATTCTGCAACTGGTACTTTGAAAACAAAAAGTAGTGTTTCAAATAGAATCCATTAAATATATATCCTGGTTCAATTGTCATGTTTCAGTTAAATTAATGTCTTAAGTTTTCAAGGTTTTCTTTTTCTTTTTTTTTTTTTTTAAACAGGCTTAATAAAGATATAGTAGTTGTCTTTGAACACATGCTTTTGAAGAGAACCCACTGAAACACTTGGGACTTTTCTTGTTGACTTGGAGGTAATGCGGATGCACAGAGTGAAATTAGGCAGTATTAAAATCAGTGCAGCCTTGGTTATTAAACAGAGTGAGTCTCCATCCAGTGATATTTGTGAGTGGAGAAATTTGTGTTGCAGTGATGATAATAGGGAGAGATATTTCCAGTGCAAAGGAAAGGCATTTCTTTCTCAAAGTGAACTGCTCCATTGTCATGTCTCTTCTCAGAGACAAAATCTAATGCCTATCAAAGTCTCAAACCAGTTCTAGAGTACACAAAACAATCTTTCAGATTTTTCTTTAATACAAGGAAGATTATAGAGCTGTGGCTCGTATATGCAGGGAGAAGACACAAAAGGACAATACTGAATTAGAGTTGAAACTGGCCAGTGTTGTGTCAGATAACAAGAAGGGCTTTTTAAAGTGTGTTAATAGCAAGAGGAGGTCTAAAGAAAACATTGGTGTGATACTTGTTGAAGATGGTCACCTGACTAATAGGAATGAAGAAAAAGCAGAGACATTCAATGCTGGGTTCTTTTGCCTCGGTCTGTAGTAATACAGATAGACCTTGGGCTGCCCAGTCCCCTGAGTCCGAGGACCACGAGTTTGGGAGCAGTGACTTTCCATTTGTAGACACTGAAATTGCAAGGATATTGTATCAGCTGAATGCTCACAAGTCCACGGTGCCTGATGCGGTTCATCCCAGAGTACTGAAGGAGCTAGTGGATGTTATGGCAGGACCCCTCTCAATTATCTACTAAAAGTCTTGGGAGCCTGGGGAGGTTCTTGCTGACTGGAAGTTGGCCAATGCTATTCCAATTTACAAGAAAGGCAAGAGGGGGGACCCATGGAACTACAGATCTGTTAGTCTAACCTCAGTTCCTGGAAAAATTATGGAGGAGATGATTATACTGGGTACTAGTGGAAGGCATTTAAAGAATAATACAATCATCAGGCACAGTTCAGCATGGGGTCACAAAGGGAAATTCCAGTTTGACTGATTTGATATCCTTCTGTGATAAGTTTGTGTGCCTCATGAGTGAAGGGAAGGCAGTGGATGTAGTTTTTCTGGTTTTTAGTAAGGCTTTTCGTACTGTCCCTCACAGCATCCTTCTGGACAAGTTATCCAACTGTGGGATGAGCAGGCTTCCAGGGCTCTGGGTGAAGAACTGGCTGAAGAGCAGAGCTCAAAGGGTTGTAGTGAATGGGGCTACATCTGGCTGGTGACTGATCACCATCGGTGTTCCTCAGAGCTCAATTTTAGGGCTAATCCTGTTCAATACATTTATGAATGATCTGGATGCAGGATTTTAATACACCATTAGCAAGTTTACTGATGATAACAAACTGGGATTTGCTGTTGACTCTCTTGAGGGACGAGAGGCCTAGATAGATTGGAGCATTGGGCTATGATTAATGAGATTAAATTTAAAAAGAACAACTGCCAGATTCTTTACCTGGGACGGAGTAATGCCAGACACAAGTAGAAACTGGGAGAGGAGTGGCTGGAGAGCAGCCCTGCAGAAAGGGACCTGGGGGCACTGGTCAGCAGCAGGCTTAGCATAAGTCAGCGATGTGCCCTGGCAGCCAAGAGGGCAAACCACATCCTGGGGTGCATCAAACACAGTATAACCAGCCAGTCAAAAGAAGTGATTATCCCACTGTATTCAGCACTGGTGCGGTCTCACCTTGAATACCATGTGCAGTTCTGGGCCCCACAATTTGAGAAGGATATTCAGCTCCATCAGTGTGTCCAGAGGAGGGCAGCAAAGCTGGTGAAAGGGTGGGAAGGCATGTCCTGGGAGGAGCAGCTAAGAACTTTGGGCTNTAAATTTAAAAAGAACAACTGCCAGATTCTTTACCTGGGACGGAGTAATGCCAGACACAAGTAGAAACTGGGAGAGGAGTGGCTGGAGAGCAGCCCTGCAGAAAGGGACCTGGGGGCACTGGTCAGCAGCAGGCTTAGCATAAGTCAGCGATGTGCCCTGGCAGCCAAGAGGGCAAACCACATCCTGGGGTGCATCAAACACAGTATAACCAGCCAGTCAAAAGAAGTGATTATCCCACTGTATTCAGCACTGGTGCGGTCTCACCTTGAATACCATGTGCAGTTCTGGGCCCCACAATTTGAGAAGGATATTCAGCTCCATCAGTGTGTCCAGAGGAGGGCAGCAAAGCTGGTGAAAGGGTGGGAAGGCATGTCCTGGGAGGAGCAGCTAAGAACTTTGGGCTTGACCACTTTGGAGAAAAAGAGGGGTTCAGCCTCCTTTCTCATGGCTTGCTACAGCTTCCTGAGAAAGGGAAGTGGAGAGGGAGGTGCTGATCTCTTCTCCCTGGTATCCAGTGATACGGCACATAGGCATGGTTCAAAGATGCGCCAGAAGGAGGTTTAGACTGGATGTTACAAAGCATTTCTTTACTGAGAAGGTGGTCAAACCCTGGAATAGGCTTCCTAGAGAGGTGATCGATGCCCCAAGCCTATCACTGTTTAAGAGGCATTTGGACAACACCTTTAATAACATGCTTTAACTTTTGATCAGCCCTGAATTTGTCAGGCCGTTGGACTAGATGATCGTTGCAAGGTCCCTTCCAACTGCAAATAGTCTACTGTGTTCTAAAACATATCTTGTGTATCCTCGCATTTTAATAGCTCTGTTGACACAGTCTACTGCCCTGCACAGTCACACAAACATCTATCTATACGTTTATTAACTGCTTGAGGGAAATGGTGCCAAATTATTAAACTATTTTTGCCACTGGGAGATGCTGACGCTTTGCAATGACTCCATAAATGGGGTTTCCAGAGTGCCATGTGTGTGCCTGGAGACAGTTGGCCATCATTGACTATAATGTATGACAAGGAAAGGTCCAACGAATTACTTTGCAACACTTCTTCATCTGCACGTCGATACTCATGTTGAAATGGGTTTTCACAGTCAAACTCAGCCCAAATCTTATCAGTTATGAATGGCTGCAACAGATGGTATGTATTATTGTTTTTAAGAATGAGTGATACGTTTCAAATGAGAAACACATGTTGCTCAGCAGCTTTAGCTGCCACTTCTGAGATGGGAACCAACTCCCTGACCCCTTCTTCCCCTCCATTTGTTGGATAACATCCTATTTTAATAACCTGAAAATGAAGACCATGAAATACTGGATGATGGAAAACTGTGAGCAAACATCAATTCCGGTGTAAGAGGATCCTGCTCTTTCTCAGCTTGGCGGGAGCTGCACCTGTCTGGGCAAGGGTGAAATTTGTGTTTGCAGCACAAGCATCGATCAGCCTTTCCCAAGGGGCTTTGGAACAGGGAAGTTCTGCAAAACTTCTTACCTGAAGTTTTGAGAAGTTTGTACAGTGTTACTGCTAGAGATCAAAGTGTATCAGGGTGATGTTGATGGGTGCTCTGTCAGGTGCCTGGCTTTGCAGAAACTACTGTGTATTCCTTCAGTAAGTCAGTTTTCCTTTCAATCTATGTCTGACGCATTGCTTTCTTTTAAACATAAAACAATTGCTCTAAATACAGCAGGTGAAAAGAGGGTGTGGAATAAAATCCTGGCTCTTGAAGAGCAGTCCAGATGACAGCAGTGCTGTAATTCATTTGCATCCAGATGACTGCAGCCCAGCAGTCCTCAGAAACTGGACCAATGATCTCAGAAGCTACATTCTCTGAGTGTTTGCCTATTTTTGCTACAGACATAAAAGTATATGCACATGCCTTATCTGGAAACAGATAAACTGTGTAAGCATCTGCAGGATTGGTGCTTAATTTGGTGGAGAATAGGCCGTTAAAAATCTTCATCACTTTTACAAAGTATTTGCAAACATGTTTGCTGGCTATGATGCAAAATACGTCATTAAGGCACATATTGCCAGAACAAATGAACTGAAGTTATTTTGTGATAGCAGCCGTCTAAAAATAAAATCACAATCATTTCCTTACTTCCTGATTTAAAAAATTACTACAGCTTCTTGGCTGAAACTAGCAGTAGAAAGTGTGTGTGTTCTTCCTCTGGCCTTTTAAAATTCACGCTTAACATTGATAACACAGCAAAATACTCATTTCTGTCTTTAAAACCAATCATATTAGTTATTCCCCTGCTGAATTTACTGCTTATTCAAATGCACTCTCTGCTCTCCTTGAAAAAAAATTTCGGCTCAATTTCTTTAGCACAATCCCCTTCCTTAGTGCCTAGATAACTCAGTGTTATCTTATTCTGTAATGCTTCACCATACAAAACAATCTGAAACCCAAGGAAGCATGCCAAGAGGCACTGGGCAAAAAGCCCTTATGTAAAGTTTGAACTTCTTTCCCTCAGTAGTGCAGCATTTACACAGCCCTCTCTTCAGGCAAAGAAAATAAATAAATCAAAACAAAACTCTGAAGTTAACCAAGAATTTTCTTAAGCGCTACTTCTGATATTTATTTTAATGGGAAAAAATCTATTTTATTTCACTGTTATCAGACTAAATTAGAGGAATTCTGCAATGCCCTTTGCTAACAGTGGGACAAACTTCTTGTATCATGCCGTTGGTCAGATCTGGATGTAGAGGGTTTCTAATGTAAAAGTCCATTTTTTGTGGTTGGATTCGATGCTCTACAGGTCCTATCTGATCTGCTGCAGGAGTGTGGTGAGGGTCATACAAGGCCTAAAGGATTTTTTTTTTCTCTAGAATGCAGGGCAAGAAGAGGCAGATTTAGATACCAGTGGCCGCCTCGGCAGAGGTGCGCCTCCTGCTATGCAAATCTTGCTGCTTGAAGATGCACAAGAGATACATCTTCCTCCTTCTTTCCCACTTGTGATCAGCCTCCCCATGATGCTTTTGGTCCAACATCGAGCTATTGCGTTTAATGTGAAGTTGATTATCTTTGCCCTGCAGTTTGCAGGCTGCATAAATCTGAGCAGGTTGACAGACTCATTGCAAATCAGGATGTGTGAGAAGGAGCCCCGGGTACCCAAGATTTGCTGTCTTTCTCATGACATCAGAGTCCGCAGAAATTAGGTGTGTGAATACCATTAAACACCGTGGAGATGAGGGCTATCTGCAGAGAGATTATTTATCACTTTCCTTTCCTTCTGCCTGAATTCAGGGAGGTTTTATTGGAAATTCACCTTTCTTCTCCCCTTCTATTCTCTTTCCACTTCATTTCTTGCATTCCCGCTTACTCTGTCAATATACCTGCACAGCTGTGACTGCAGCTTTACAAGCTTCAACCTCTTAAGTCCAAATGCTGCTCTTTGCAGTTGACCTCATCTTTCGTGAGCAGACGCTCTCCTGGAAGACGAGACTCTGGAAGGATATTGACTTGTAGAGCATTGGATTATTTATTAATCGGTCAACTCTGACTTTTTTTGTAAGTTTTTCTCATCAGGCCAGCAGAGTCTGGAAATCTGTTCACTCCCAGGAATGCAGAATTATCTTAATTTAATGCTCACATGGCTTTTATGATACTAACAGCATGCTTTACTTTGGTCAATCAATAGGGTCAAGAGGCAAGAGTTTGTCTGGTTTATATCACTGTTTGCCTGAAGTCAAATAGGTAGCCAATTAAATTTTCCAATATTGAACAAGAATAGAGTGGTAGTGTCAGCTCTTCTACAAATGGATATTAAATTACATGATGTAAAAGTGGGTAAAGATGATTCACAGTAATAATATGACCCAGTTATGTGTTTATTGCATTTAAAAGACAATTGAGGGGTTGATTTCATTGCCAGCTGTGAGGTAGCTAATGATCAGTAAGAAAGCATCAAACTGAGAACAACTTCTGTTTATAGATACAGCCTGCCACGCTGAATTTCAGAAGTTCCTGGAATGAATTGGGTGTAATGGATCTAAAAATAAGGAGAAATACGCTTTTATTGGAGAATAACAGTATGTGTTCACCTTAAAACTATTCTTAACCTACGAAGAAAAATCGTATGCAGAAATGATGGACTTGCTTCTAAATGCATATAATTGCTCTGACCTACACCTATATGACTCCTGATTAACGCTGGCCGTAAATGAATGTCCTAATACAATGTTAAACCTACGAAATTTGCAGTAGAAGCCAAAATTCTTACTTCCTCTTTAGACTGACATTTTTACTGCAACCATTAGTTTTAAAAACGTCAGGCAAGCTCTCTACCTGAGTGCTCTGTCCGGTATCACTGTTTTGAAAATTAATTTTGGGAAACAATTGCACTTACGATAAACATCAGTTTGAAAATTCAATTTACTGCATAAAGAATTTGGGGATACAGTTTTTCATAAAACCAAGTAAGTCAGTTAGAGCCTTGTTTTCACAGCCTGCAGGTTTTCTTTCAAGCAAAATCACAATGATTGGTTTTGGTCTATAAAAGCATAGGCATTAAAGCTCCAAAGAACGATGTGCTACAGAAAATGTTGAATCGGGGGTACCCAAGAGAAAATTAATGTTACAGGGCTTTTTCCTTTGATTTTAAGTTTTATTATGTACGTGAGTTGTTAGTTCCATTTAAATAAATGAATATGCAAATATCTCTTGCTCTAAAACACATTGTATTTGAAAAACCTTAAATTCTTCCACACGTTAATTAAAATGTAGTAGCATCCTGATGTCTCTCTTCACCCAGTGCTGCAACAGAGTTTTTTCTGTGGTGATATGTGGCAGCTTTGTAAAAAGGCATGTCAAACTGGGTGATGCAATGGACAACATGCAAAGACAACTCTGGCTTTATTCTCTTGTCTTTCTAGTTGGGAAAGAGTGCACTATGTGGGCCTGAATTTTGGACCGGTAGATTCTGCCATTGGGCTGTTTGGGCAGGCTTTTTCCTGCCTTGAAATGGCAAAGGAGCAGAAAACAGAATTTTAGCACTACTGCTTCAACCTGCTAGCCATCCTTTTAACTTAAATCCAGACAAAATTTGTTTTAGTTTCTCAGGGAGATGCCTGATCTGTCATGCTTGTGCAGAAGTAAAGCTTCCTTAGTAGTGCAGTACCTAGTGGAAGAACTTTTCCAACTTCATGTTCTGCCAGACCCCAAACCTAATTGACCTGGACTTAAAAAAAAAAAATGATACCAAGGAACTGCTAGAAGCATAAATACTCTGGTGTGTGTACCTGCAGCATGCAATTGAACTAAAAGCTCTGAATGTTTTGGGCTACACAGACGGAAGTAGTTAAGTGTTTTTAAAAACTCGATTGTGTCTTCTTCAGGTTTAATCTGCAAGAGATGATTCATCCAGTCTTGTTTGACGGTTATCCTGCTAAAGGTGCTTTGCAGTGGACACTGCACTGCATACTGCCTGCTCTATTCCTGGCTGATGAGACGACTGAGTAATTGTAAAAAGATGATTGAGAAAAATAGCAAGGTTGGCAGGTGAACCTCACAAGTGAAATAATAGATTTAAAAAAAAATCTTCTCTCATTTAGTGTGAAGTCATCATTGATTAGATTTTTTGGATGTACTTTCTCCTTTTATCCAGAAAAGCTAATCCTTGACTGTTTCACTGCTAATGGACCAACATTTACAAATCCGGCGTCTATTTACTTGGAATGGAATTTTACCAAATGTGTTGATGTTAGGATTTCATTGTCTTTAAGCAAATCAACCAAATAAAATGATAAAACCCCTATTGATTGCTGACCCATGCATCTTTGATGGTAAGTGTAGAAGATGTAAGCTGTTCCAAACTTCTCACAGTAAATTGGTTTTAAAGAATTGGAATTATATGAGCTGAAAGACATAGAAATAGACTAACCAAATAGGATCAGATTGCCGTTCGTCTGCGTCCCATTATTTCTTCCACTTCCTTTTGGGTTCCCTGCAAAACATTGAACTCATCGATACTGATGATCCTACTTCAAGGGATGCCATGGCTTGCCATATAGCATCCTAAGGGAAGGCAAGCTCTTCATGCTTATGAAGATCGTTCGGACCAGTTGCGTCTAGAATTTTTATACCTCAGTCTGGAGTGTTGCAATGTAAGGTGTAGGAAGGACAAGACATGCAGGGTTTTTCATCATCCCTGTTTAGCTCCTGCCAATGCCCTGACTCCGTTGTGTTGAATTTCTGTCATCTGGAAGGAAACAGTCTTGGCCTTAAAGTGTGATGTTAGTGCTGCAGACTGCATTTCTATTCCATAGGTATGACATCTCCCTCTCCATTCCTCCATCTGCTGGATATTAGCTCTAGAAAAACTAATAGATGTACTCAACGTTCTTCCTGTTTGAATTAGTTTGGTCATAATGTGTCTCTTTCCTCTCTTCTTCCTGCAGGGTTTTAGGGCAAACAAAGCATGTGACGGTGCTATAGATTAATTTTGGCTTCCAGTTCCTGAATCTGTGTGATGCTAGGAGTTGTTAATTTTTTACTCTTTACAAAGCTTCGTTTATACATATGTTTGCTTAAATGCAAACATGTGAAAAAGCAAAGCCTTGTTTTTCAAGAATTTTCAAGTACTTTAAAATTACTTTTTATATAAAATAAGATTTTTCTCTTTCAATTTTCATTCAAAACATGCCTTGAAAACTGCTGAATGGTGATTCTTACGTTCTCTGTGTGGAAACTGTTCTGTACAAGAGACCTCATGTGTAACAGTGTTGAAAATCTAATCAGGAATGCTTCATGGAGCTGTGAAATCATTGCTGGATAAAACATTTTGACAGGGAAGCGAAGCTGTAATTGCCAGAGAAGGTCATGATTGCAAATGCTTTGTTGACTGGGTGTGACTTGGATGAATCCTGATGGTCCAGGAGGAACCCCAGCTATGCCCTAACCTGTTGGCCACTATTTTATGTGCCAGTTTTCCTCTTGTGAAACATAGTCATTGTGTGACTAAATGTTGGAAGACAAAGCAGAAATTCTGATTACAGTCAACAAGCTCAGCATTCTGCACACTCAGGTCCCTGGCGCGATGATATTGTGTACAGCAGTGCCATTTCCCGCTATCGACTTTTTGAGCAGGGGCCTTCCCTGACCTGCTCTATAAATAAAGCCCACGTTGCATGCAAAGCCCAAAGTTCCCTTTAGATTTATTAACAAAGAAAGCAACAAAAAATAGCATGCTGAGCCGCTCCTCGGGCTCCTCCCCAAGGACTGCACTGCTCAGAGCTGAAGTCCTCTCTGCACACCAAGTGCTCTCTGTTTATCCTCCATGTGAGCAGGGGTAGCAAGATGTGCTTTGCAGAGCCACTTAACCCTTTCCTGGAAGGAACTGTATCTCATACTGTCTCTCAGGAGGGTTGGGCTTTTCCTTTCATCTTTGTCCACACAGTGTGCGTACACTAAATGACTTTTTGTATAACCTAATAGGCAGATTCCTGCTGTTATAGTAGGGAAATTTGGAGTTGAAGGTCCTGTGACTCCCAAGCCATTGTGTGCATGTCACACATCACTGAATTAGGCTACCCTTGCAGTCGTGGCCAGGCAGAACTGAGAACATAACAGACAGCCTAACTGCGCCCCGCTGCTACCTGTCTATCTTGGCATTTGTTTTCCTGAAGAGCCTAAACATCTCATTTTGCTGTCCTCTACTGTGAATGCCACCCCTATGTGGTCTCACAGTGATCTTGAACTCCACCTCTTGCTGTCTTGTTTTCCACTTTCTTATGGTCCTGGTCTGTGTTTTTTGAAGGTGGCATCTTGGTGATCCTTGGCCTCCTCTGGCATTGCTGGGAAAGAAAACATAAGGCTTTTGTCCAGAGCTGCTGCAAACTGATGCAGCTGTGGTGGTGGATATTAAGCATGTATCTTTCCCCATAACCAGACTGGCATCCATCAGTCTAGTGTAGCTCTATAGCATGTGCTTACGTGCAAAGCCACTTCCAGTTTGACTTGCAACATAAGAGCCTTCTGCTGTACAGACATCAGGCATGGGAGAGAAGGAGCATCAGCGAAAGCACCATATGTCTTGGTGCTCTGTTGTTAAGAGACGGGAAGGATGGTGGCACCCTTGGACCATTTGCCAAAGGGGCTGTGGCTCCAACCCCATCTTGTTTCCCTGTGTTCAGTGCCCATGAAGCAGCATCCCTGTTCCCATCCCCAGCTGCCTCAGACCTAATTCACAATGGGTCATCAGTGGTGACCATGCTGGTGGCATCCCAGCAGCTTTGACTGCTGGAGATGATGACTGTCACCTCCTTGGTGATTGCCACTCCAGGGATGGGCACCGCCAGCAGGTTCATGCAAAGACAGCTGCCCTGACAACGGGGTGCTGGGGGAAGCTGTTTCCGAGCCTTTGCCAGCATCATGGTGGTTTGAAGTGCATCCAGAAGGCAATTGGCACTTTGTCCAGAGAACAGACCATGGCCTTTCCTCTTGGGAGGTGACTTGTGTTGAAGAGGAACAGCTGTGTTGTGCACCAGCTTTATTCTCCTGGTGGCTTTCCAAAGTGCAGCCTGTTCTGGGAGTTTAACCTTGTAATGGCTGAGGCCAGGCCCAGCTCTCAGAGGAAGAGAAACAGGCTTTTGACGAGCTGAGAAAGACATAGGAGCATTTCTTACAGGCTTTTCTCCCTCCTGCTGCTCAATGAATCTAATCGTAGAGTTGGATCTGTGGGGAGGCTGTCACTAGGAAGTGCTTGGCCAGTTGGCAGCCAACACCTGAAAATGATGCTGTNTGAGAAAGACATAGGAGCATTTCTTACAGGCTTTTCTCCCTCCTGCTGCTCAATGAATCTAATCGTAGAGTTGGATCTGTGGGGAGGCTGTCACTAGGAAGTGCTTGGCCAGTTGGCAGCCAACACCTGAAAATGATGCTGTAAGATAATAAACCTTCTCAGTTCCTTAGAGCAGATCTCTCCATGATCAGACATTCTCTGCTCTCAATCAGACTCTACTGACAGCAGCTGACAGGCGTCCAGGTAGGTAGCAAGACTGAGAGAAAATAGCTCAGAGTTCACTGAAAAGACATCAGCGTTCTTTGAAAAGACATCAACAGCAAAATCTGACCACTGCATTCTCTCTCCTGAGCAAACATGTTCCGCGGTAGCTCACAACATTGAACCTGTGGGACTAGAGGAACAGAAAAATTATCTCTTATATATGCTTAGTGTCTCTCTAAAGGGAGGTCACCATGCTGTGATCCCCCACCCACCCTTAAAAAGACCAGGACAAGGTTTCCTTGCCAGGCTGCACATAGCACACCATAAGGATGCTGACAGCTGCATTTGCAGTCATCATCTCTGAGGAAGGCATCTGTGTTCACTCCTTACGCTTGCAGGTTTTCATGTTTGATTTTGGACTACGGTTAAAGCACTGGAATCCAGATTTGGCCTCATTTCCCAGCTCCGCCACAGCTTCCTTGGGCGACCTTGGGTGAAGAAGGTAGTATTTTCCTGCTACTGTTCTCAAATGGGAATCTTAATCAATCTTTAATTAGCCCTGACTATTTTGTTTGTTTACCTTGCGACCTGTTGGGCGACCACTCTTTTTGGACATTACCAGTGGACCTCTGCCTATTTCTGCTCTGGCCCTGGGATATTGCTGTAGGATAAGTACCATCAAAAATAACAGGACATTTCCTCACTGCTCTGTCTTTGCTGTCATGGCAGTCACATCCACAGTAGAAAGGCTGTTGTTGGCTTGTTGATCCACAGTTCTGATTAAGTTTTGAATCCCAGCATGCATCACAGGAGCATTCGGAGAAGCCGTTTCGCAACATCTATGAGGCTTATGTTTAAAATAGGATTAAGAGGAACAAAATAAGGTACATCCATGAAAAAGCCAGCTTTTTTCATGGCAAAACTCGATGTTTTAGGGGTTTTTTACATTTCATCTAGTGTTTGTATTATTTTTCTGTCTTTAAGCAAGTATAAACAAAATGCTTTTTATTTCTGAAGGCTTTTGCTTAAGAGAATCAGCATGACAAGTTGAGAATATGTATATAGTTTTAAAATTGGTTTGTTTTTTTTCCTGTGAATGTGAGTCGTGAAGTGATTGTTTCATCCCCTTCTTTAGGAAAATGAGCCTTGTTCTTTTTGCTGGTATTTTCTCTCTATATTTGGTTGTGATGCAGTCAGAGATGACCAGAATTGTAAGCAGTGAAATAAGTTTTCTGAGAAGAACTTAAATTGCAGATCCAATCCAAAGTGGCTTGTGGCTTTGGATAGAAACTACAGATAATTTTAAAATACCTATTCAGATAATTTTGGGTTAGTTTAAACTTACACGTAGTTCCCTTACAGTCTCCACTCTCTTCAAAAAAACACATAGAGAGAATAAGAGGAGATTTTAATGTGTTGTTGCTGTTTATACTGTGGATGCTTTCTCCTGGCTTCGCTCACACTTTAGGAAGGAATGTGACAGTTCTAGCAAATGGAGGTTTATTGTGGGACATCCAGATCACTGAAGATCTCTGACATACTAGACTTGACATCTCAGTTTTTCATTGAACATATTTCTTCTGTCCTTGCGTTCATGCACGGCGGTACATATGTCAAATGGAGTTTCGTTTTGCTTAATTCACAACAGATTGTGCCATGAGCACTTGGTCCAGTTTTCCTCTGACTTTGTTGCATGATTTGGAGCAAACTGTAAAATCTGTGGGTTTTTTCCCTTTTGCCATCCTGAAAACCAGCGTAATAATATCCCTAGAGAGTTTGTGAACTGAGGATTGTTGTAAGCTAATGGACAGTGAATTAAATACCTGGCCAGCTGTGCCAGGTCACTGATCCTTGCTCTGCCAGGGTTTCAGGGTGTTGGCATTTGTGTTGGCTTCCTCACCTCTAAAACAGAAATATTACTTGCTTAGGTGAGTTTTGGAGGGAGTAGCTGTGTAATAGCTACACTTTGCGTTGAGAGTCCAGAAGCCATCAGTCAAAGGTGTATTTGCAAACCGTCAGAGAGGTCCACTAAAAGACCTGGAGGCCAGAAAAGCGAGCTGCTTCCAGCTTGCATTTCTTGCCCGTTGGCCACGACAAGAGCAATGCTGAAGCCCTGCCCGGAAGGTTCCTCATGGCTTAAAAACAGAGGCATCTGCTGGGGTTATGAACTGCTTAGCAGCTCAGCTCAGCAGCGGGGGTTCCTGTAAATCGATCAGATCTGTCTTTACCTATAGATTTTGCAGCTGTCATGAGGAATGCTGTCTTTGCTGCACAACTGTGGAGTGAGAGTGGCAGAAACACTAGCTGGAAGAGATGGATGTGTGGTCATGTAAGGAGAGGACAAGAAAGCCTGGGCTCTTCCAGATGTGCCTTCATGCAACAGGGATTTGAGGGTTTTTGCAGTGATGGGGATGGCTTTTCTTTGTTCTGATGCACCCTGAAATGCCATGTGAAGTGGCATTTCTGTGCCCATTTTCTATTCCTTTCTAATGGTGTGTTTCAAGGGCACATGTTCTGCTGGTTGCAATCATGAATCACGAAGAAGGTTCTAGTCTGTGAGCCAGACCAGCCTGGACGTGGCATCCCAACGGTGGGCTCCTTTGCTGGGAGCCTGGCCCAAGATCATCAAAACCTCAGTGCACACCAAAGGCCAGGATGGCCCTGCTGCTGCTGCCTCCTCCTCCCCCAGTCCTATGTCAGCTGTGTCTCCCAGCTGCCTGCAAGCCTGCAGCGCTGGAGCCGTCCCATCCACCTACCTTTTGTCCTTCCCCCATTTGAGTGTGACACCAGAATTGGCAGCATCAGCTGCCGAGAGCTCCTGGCACCCCCTCCTTTAGCTTTCAGAGAAGGGCAATCTCTCAGCCGAGGCAATACGTACACTTCTATCCTTTCTCTGTGTCTCAGGTCACACACACAATCTTCTATTATTAACATCGGTATTGAACCAAGATACAGGCCATCATCTTTCTGAAAGTGCTGAGTACCTGCTATCTTTAAATCAGAGCTGTTTTTAAAAAACGTGTTGGTCTTCTGCTAATTTAGGCTAATGTCTTTAGAGCTAAAGATCAGGCCTTCCACCTCAGTCAACCCAGGTAGAGGTACCATAGGGACTTTCTTCTTGTTTCTTCTGTTTTCTGCATAAGCTCAATGAGAACATAGTAATGCACTGAAAGTTGTTTTATTTTTTATAGAAGTATGCATTTCGGAAATATCAAGCCACACGAGCTCCTTCTAGCAGTAGGGTGGGCTACCCACAGCACCTCACTCAAGTCACTGCTCTCACCTTCAAGTTGTGATGGAGATGCACAATTTCCTAGGCTTTTATAAGCCTGTTGAGACCAGTTGATTAAATCTTTGTTGGATTGTGCCTAAGTATGATCTGAATTTTATAATCTGCTGTCACTGCCAGTAACGTGTTATTATCACGTTGGCGTTTTGCTGGTCATCAGAAACTGCTGCTTCTGTCTGAGAGGTTGTCCTGGTTTGAACCAGAACACAACCAATTCTCCTTTCAGTAATTTTACCTTTCAGTTAAGTCTCTTCCAAGTGAACTTTCTGACATTATCGACATATTTTTCAGACAGTCTCTGCTTCTAGAATTGCTAGCGCTTGATGTTTATAGTTATTTCTAAAGTAAGTGTATGAATGCTGTGGAGAAGAGCTCTTGCTTACAGGTATTCCTGTGGAAACCAAGTTCACTGCTAAATTTCTTGTCTACCATAAGTGAAAGGCGTTAAAAGGGTTGCACTTGTGGAGAAAAGTGAGCTGGACAGGTGACCCAAACCTGACCAAACACAGTATTCCATCCCATGTGCATCATACTCGGTATAAAGCTGAGGGTCAAGCTCTCTTCTTCTATGGCCAGCATCCGAGGAGGACTCTTACCTGTTTCTTCTGCCTTCAATCTCAGTCGGTGTGTTCTTGAATCCAGTTCCTGTCTGCTGCTGGGTCCAGTCTGGGATTTTCCCAGGACCTGCCCTGCAGTGTCCAGGTGACATGATCGTCATTGCAGGGAGCTTGATATTGGTTTTGTATATATTTGTATATATTTCATTATTTCCCATTAATATTAATATACTCTTTTTTGGTTTTACTGTTTCATTAAAGCTGTTTTAATTTTATCCAACCCATAAGTCTGTTTCCCTTTTCTCTTTCCCTTCCCCTTCTGGGGAGGGAAAGAATTGATAGCATCTGTCATCCGTTTAATAGCCAGCCCAGCCTTAAACCTCTGACCAAGGTGAATGTGAAAAAAGCAGGCTGGGTTAGCAATGACCTGTGGTGGCTACTAGCTG
This sequence comes from Steatornis caripensis, assembly GCA_013398225.1. Taxonomy (NCBI): domain Eukaryota; kingdom Metazoa; phylum Chordata; class Aves; order Caprimulgiformes; family Steatornithidae; genus Steatornis; species Steatornis caripensis. The sequence continues at coordinate 16,330 of VZSC01005456.1, forward strand.
AGACGTATGTTGTTGGGTGGTCTCTAGGTTGTGTTTCCATACCAATCTATATCCATGATGCTTCTTAAACTGTTTCACTTCAAATTCTAGCCTGGTGCGGCATCTTCTCACCAGCCTTAGGTCACCTAATTGCGCTTATTTTTGGTCCATCCTTCCTCAAAAGCCTTCCCTCCTACATCCAAGGTTATTTAGTAATTTGTTGGGAAGCTAAATCTTCAGAAGCTTCTCCCAGGAGATGCTGTATGCTATGCTTGTGCTCTTCATGGGCTCAGGCCATGGCACACTCCCCTCAGATCTGTAATGAGGTCTCCTGAATGCAGAAGAGAATGGCACACAATGAAAGGAAAGGGCCAAGTCCTATGTGCCACCTTATCAGCATGGCCCCATCAATGTCCTTCTGGGAACCTCTGGCAACATGATCATTCGATTCTTGCGGTTTTGCCTCATCTAAATTGTCCAAAAGAGATCTCAAGAGACAGCGTTTATGTGCAGCAGTCATAGCCTTGGCATCTGGCTCTGTCCCCTAAACCTTCCAGAGTCCTTCTTAGCCCTGTTTCCTATTTTCAGATTACTAAAATATGTGAAGGTTGGGGGCTGTTTTGGCTGCAGTGAACATGAAATGGTGGAGTTCAGGATCCAGCATGGAAGAAGCAGGGCTACAAGTAGGATTAGAACCCTGGACTTCAAGAAAGCTAACTTTGCCCTCTTCAAAGACCTACTGGGAGGAATCCCTTGGGTTAGGGCTCTAGAAGGCAGGGGGGCCGAGAGAGCTGGTTAATATTCAAGAACCGCTTCCTCCAAGCTCAGGATCAGTGCATCCCTATGAGGAAGAAGTCGAGCAAAGGAG
>VZSC01005456.1:27317-54470 GCA_013398225.1 Steatornis caripensis
GCTCAGGCCCAAGTGGTGTGCTATGTGATGGTCACCATCTTGCACCATGGGTCATGTGTCGGGGCAGGGCACAAGGCTGTGCCTTCTGGGGATGTTTGTCCCTAGTTGGTTCCCTAGTGCCATGACCACCTTTCAGGTTAACCTCTCCACACATCTGGTCTAGCTGGTTGGTGGAGGCAAGATGCAGTGGTTAGCCACATCTGCCATGAAGCATCCTCAGCATGGCTGAGACACTGCAACTTGTGCTATTAAGGTCATGCTCAGAAACCTGTTTTCTTAGTCCTTCTATTTTGTCATTAACTATGTGTTTAATGCTGAATCTCTGCATGTTAAATCAGTTTGACCGGTGAAGGACAGGAACAGGGAGCAGATGTTACTCACTCTACTATTACACATTTATCTTGGAAAAAAAAAAGCTGGAACAGTACAGAGCACTTTTTACTTACTTTTGCAATTGTCTTTTATCATCCCCCCTATTCAGATAATTTTTTCCAGGAGTTTTGTGCTCCTGTTTTGGTTTGAAGCAGTGTCAGGGAGAGGCTCTCTACAGGACTCTGCCACTGCGTGCCTGTGCCTTAAATAGTTGAGTGCAACTCAACGTGGTGGTAAGAAAATGAGCAGTTAATGTTGTTCAAGTGTTAATTGTGCCAGAAATTGAGAGTGTATTTTCAGAGCCTCAACCCAGCAGTACTAAGAGCATTTAATTAATTTGTTTGTGCAATTTTTCTGAATGGGTGGCAGGAACCTGCCTGATCGCTCAGCTCCAGGCACAGTGGCTGTAGCAGCCAATGATTGCACATTGGCCTCAGTTTTTCTTATATCCAGAGAAACGGGAGCAAATCAGGGTATGTGGAAAGTCTTGCTTGTAACTCCCCTCAGACCTGGCAAGTGGTTCTCGGTTTTGTTCGAGCCTCTGGCACTGTTAAAGCAATGGCACTGGCCTGCAACTGGCATACAAAATTGAGGTGAAATACTTTTGTTCTGCTCCAATGCAGCAGCAGCAGGATCAGAAGATCTCACTGTAAAAGAAATGACTGTGTATGCGTGCTTTTTCTGTAGAGCCCTGTAGGAAGGCAAGGTGCCTCCTGTACTATAAACAGTATTTAAATTCTATGCATTGCAGAGATGTAAAATTCTCTGTAATCGAGCAAAATTTTAAAAATTCTCCCTATACTTTATGAAGAGAGTTTTGCAGTGATATGTTGGAGAGAGAATCAGACTCTAATTAGACCCTTCCTTTTAATATTACTCAGTGAGCTAAATCCTCCAAGCTTCCCATGCAACCTGTTTGGATAGTATGATGTCCCTGTATAAGCTGAGTAATTATTGAAATTCAAAAGCATTAAGTCTTAAATCAGCAGGGGAAAAATACATATTTGGGATGCATACAAAGGAAAGCACCATGCAGGATGTCACCAAAACACGCGCCATCTCTGGAATTATAGGAGAGCTGGATATGGCACTGACTGCTAATAATGCGTATGAGCTATTCAGGATATGGGTAATCAATGCTTCAGGTCACTCAGCTCAGCTGGTCGTGAATATATTATCTCCTGCAGAAGCTTCCCTTTTCCTGCTTTACAATATCACACTGTTGTTTGAAAGTATTACAAAAGCTTTTGCTCGTTTGGAAACATAAATTACTACCTTCTATGCTGCCAGAGGTACAGCATACCATCAGCCAGAAGAATCAGTGTGAAGCCATACATTTGGGGACCTGTCATGTTGCTTGCTTGCTTTTGCCAGGCACATTTAATGTTTTTCTGAATACCTTACTTAACTGGGGCAGTCACAGCCTGGGACGAGGAGAGTAGTTGCTGTGCAGGTTTCTCCAGTTGCTGAGTCTGATGCCTTTTAGTCTTGCTGGCTCTTTCCGTTGCAAAACCAGGTGCTTGCACTGAAATGCATCGTTTCTGCTCCCTAGAGCCCTGACAGCCACATGGTGAAAACATTTGCCTTTAACCTTAGCCTGTTATGAGGTAGAAAGGAGCCTGAATCAAAGCCCAGGTAAAAAACTGTTTAAGTTTGGAAACATTCATTTTGGGAGTCAGCTCCGGATGTAGCTTCCCTGCATGGCAAAGTGCAGATCTACATGTCTAGCCAATGCATTTGCAGTCCTACCCTGAAATTGTTCTTCCATTGAGCCTGCAGTTTCCCATCCAGATGAATGAGACTTTTGAATGCAAAGGGGTTTGCAGTCCCAGTACCGGAGGACAGTCATTTGGCAAGTGTCTCGGTCTGGAAGGGGCCGGAGCGAACCCTGGGCAAGCAAAAACAAAGCGTGCGTGCATACCTTTGCATTCCTGTCTCACTTCTCTGAACAGAGATCTCTCAGCTGTCAAAACCATACTGTTTTGCTGGCAAGTTCTCACTTCTCCCTCAGTGATATTTAACGGGGCCTGTTTTCTCTCACACCTCACGGAAGAGGCCCCGTAGAACCAGCACACCCCAGGGCTGGGGATGCAGAAGCTGGGGCCCCAGCATGCTGGAAGAAGAAGGTATCTGTGCCACGACCGCAGGGGACTTTGGATGAGGGTCCCCAAGGCCTCTTGCAGGAGGTTGTTAGCTACAGCAACTGGCACTGAGCGTGTAGCAATTAATAAGTGCACTGCATTTATTTATTCTGTCTGCAAGGGGCTTTGTCCAAAGGGACACAGCCTCGTCAGCAGCATTATTATACATGGTGAATAATTTACATTAAAATATCCAGCAAATTCTGGGCTTGGGCTTTTTAAGTCATTAACACTGTATCTCTTTGGGATCTTACAAATCATATAGGTATTACAATATTTTATTTTTTTTTCCCAAGTCCTACTAAAGCTTGTTTCTCCTAGACATAGGACGAGGGTCTGCAAACATCCACCGATGTGCTTCATTTAACTCTCCTAAGTTCTCTATTTGTGTCATAAGGGAATCTTTTCCTGCTTAAAGTAGGGAGCTCTGTATTACAGGATTTTGGCGAAATACATGAAGATGTATATTCTATAAAGTTTCTCCCTGGAGTTTTTTATTCTAGACATAAATCTCTATCAGTCATATTTCAGTGTATGGGTATTTCATTTTGCTCTATGAAACTAGTTCCAAGGCTGCTGCTGCTGAGGTATCTCAAATAGTTCAGGGGGCTTGGTATGTGCCAAGTGCAGGGTTTTTTTTTTCTTGTTAAAGATTTTTGTAAAGTTCAATTTTATCTGTATTTTGTTCAGCTTGTCTGCATATTATCCAGTGTATATCAGAGGAAAGGCTTTTTATATCTATGTAAAATGTTCACATACTAAAGTAAATTAATAAAGCTTCCTTTTCATATGAAAGAGGTAAAGAAAAGTACCTGGCCAATACAGTACCATTAATCTATTCTCTTTTCTCCTTTCTCTCTTTACCTCTCTCTCTACAATAGAAGTGGAACAAAAAGGTAATTAAATACCTTTCAAATTATATATATATATATTACTTATGTATAGGCTAAGTTATTTAACAGTTTAACGTTTTAGTTGAAATACTTTGTCATTAATTCTCACTACTTTTTTGTTGAAGTTTATTTAGTATCTCTGCTGCTCAACTTCACCAGATAACTCATTTTTGCTGAAGTTTTTACCAGTGTCACCTTTTTTCATTAAATTTCTATTCAAAGGTTTAGATAACTCACGCTTCTCCAGCCCCAAAGAATTTGGAAAGTGTGCATACATATGTATGTGCATAAGTATATTAATTATGCCATAAAAGCCTCTTGGAAATGACACCCCTTTATCAGCAACTCTGGGTGGTTACTTAGACTCCAATAGAGCAATATACTTTTACACCAGTTACTAAATCTGATTTTCCTTCCGTCTTGCTCTCCAGAGGATATTACCAATTTCTGCATTTCTGAAAATAATTGTAAATGTGGAATCCCATCTGACAGCTCTGCGCTACCAGAAGCGTGTGGGTGGCATACCTCTTTACGCCTCCCTGCTACCCATGCCATCGTCTTGGTTATTGTACTACTCATGCTCATGGAAATCAGTGTTACAAATAACCAACAAATATTCTCCCCCTGAAGCATGTGCAGCGCCTCCAGGTCAGGAGGGTGCTACTGGGGATGGCGAGGGCCAAGCGAGCCAGTTTTGCTCCACAGCATCATTCCTTTTGTCTCCCTGTCCAGCCGGCCGGAGTCTTGGCGTTGGCATTCCCATCATGCCAAGGTCAGCCGGGCCCCAGCCGAGCCTCCTCCTGGGTGCTGGGCATACCCTGGCCCCTCTCAGCCCCCTCCGAAGTCTGAGCAGCAAAGCACCTCGGTTAGTCAAACTGCTCCTCTGTGCTCCCTCTCATGTAACAATAGAAGGTATATGTTTTTAAGTTTGAATTACTACATATTTAACAGGACATTTTTTAACTGATTAAAATCTAGACTTTGGGTTCCTCTCCAGTGAACTTTATTCTTTTCCTTCCTTCTTTTCTTTCTTCCTTCCTTCCTTCTTGTCTTTTCCTTTCAGCATCCATATGTCATTCGTTTTTAATTGTGTGGACTGCATGTTTCGTGTGTCCTGTAGCAGCGTTGAAAGCCTCATTTCTAGTTACACTACAGATCCGTATACGGGTGTTCCTCCCTGCTCCCTTTGTTTTAAACACTCTTCTGAGTTGCTAAGGGATTCGCCTCTGGTTTGCTATTGGTACCCTTTAAATATTTAATATCACTTGGACTGTAAGGATGGGAATTTCTTTCTCTTATTTCCATTTCTAGGCCACTCTTCTGTGGGCTGTTCAAATAAATATGTGGATCAATTCCCCAGGAGTTTACCCCTTCACCTAGTAGGTACAGATTCACTGCAGAATATAATCTGGAAATACAAACCCAGAAATCCTTTGGGGGCACATACTCATTTCAGAGTTTACAAAGGCGAGTGGTCCAAGTAAGTACACCTGTAAAAATAGATTTGAAGAGCAATAAGAAATCGAGCCACAGTTGATAGACAAAGCAGAGAAAAAAATAATCAGTTTGGTGGAGCAAATCTTGTTCTAGAGATATGGCCGGCGGGAAGGCTAGTCTCCAGCTACAAGGCATTGCTCTTGGGTTTCCTCTGATCTTGAGTGTCCTCTGCTCCAGAGGTAGAAGCTGTTGAGGTGTTTGGGTCAACCTCCGCCGAGATATCATTAACTTTTTTTTTTTTTTTTAAATTCTTTTCCCCTCTGACAGTTTTTCTTTGCCCTGGACTGCTGAAAGGAGTATACCAGAGCGAACACTTATTCGAATCTGACCACCAATCTGGTGCCTGGTGCAAGGACCCTCTGCAGGCATCTGACAAGATCTACTACATGCCCTGGACTCCATACCGGACGGACACACTGACGGAGTACTCCTCCAAGGACGACTTCATTGCTGGGAGGCCAACCACAACCTACAAACTCCCGCACCGGGTGGACGGCACAGGGTTCGTGGTGTACGACGGGGCTTTGTTCTTCAACAAGGAAAGAACCAGGAACATAGTCAAATTTGACTTGCGGACGAGGATAAAAAGCGGGGAGGCTATCATAGCTAATGCAAATTACCATGACACCTCTCCCTACCGCTGGGGAGGCAAGTCTGATATAGACTTGGCTGTGGATGAGAATGGACTGTGGGTAATCTATGCAACAGAACAAAATAATGGCAAAATAGTCATTAGCCAGTTAAACCCTTACACATTAAGGATTGAAGGGACATGGGATACTGCCTATGACAAGAGGTCAGCTTCTAACGCCTTCATGATCTGTGGGATTTTATATGTGGTGAAGTCTGTGTATGAAGATGACGACAATGAAGCCACAGGGAATAAAATAGACTACATATATAACACTGACCAAAGCAAGGATAGCATGGTGGATGTGCCCTTTCCAAACTCCTACCAGTACATTGCTGCTGTGGATTATAATCCCCGGGACAACCTCCTTTATGTATGGAACAACTATCATGTTGTGAAATATTCCTTGGATTTTGGCCCGCTGGACAGCAGAGCAGGTAAGAGTTTTAATACTGAGCCAAAATCTGAGTTGGGCTTTCTATTTTTCTTGCAAATAGACTGTAAAATTGAAGTAGACTCCTATCTTGCTGATCGGCGTTTGTTTCTGTAAATTAAGCCCTACCACAAGACCTGTGGTGGATATTAAGGCATTAATACTTGCAGAGTATGTTTTTTTAATCTTAGTAGGAAGTGAAATGGAGAAAGGAGTGTGCTACCCGTAACTAACCTGAAACAGTCTCCAAATGTCCACGCTCTTGTTCGCATTGCAGGGATAGCACTCTTTTCTCCTTAATTGAATTTTCCTCCGTACATCAGATCATCTTCCCTTCTGCAGGAATTTTCGCTAACAAAATGTGCAAGATGCTGTCGCTGCAGAAAGCTGGGTGAATACTGCCAGCCAGTTTAAATGACTTCGTTTCACTAAGCTAGGGGAGTTTGGGCTGTTTAGGGAAGCTGCTGCAAATTGCTTACGTGAGCATGCACCCACAAGTGTGTGTCTGGATGGAGGGACATCAACAACAAAATTCTCCAAATTGTTGATTCCTTTTCTTTAAAGTTGCTCTTTTTTTTATCTTTTAAAGCATTTCATGACTTACTGTGACTTACTATACTTTCTCTGAGAGAGAAGCTCCTCACCCCCAGAGGATTCCCAGCTTTTTCATCTGTTTTCCTGTTAGAAATTATGCTGTTAATTACTTAGTTGGGTTATATTCCCTTAACTTTACCAACTTTTTCATTGCTTTGCAAGTATTGTGTTCATAGTCGCCACTTTATTAGTAACATGACTTAGCCTGGATTGTACTCAAACTCATATGACAGTGCAAGAATTTCCAAACAGCGTTTACTCAGTCATTTTCAAATGCTGTACACGATGTAGTCGTAGTTATCAGCTAGTTCCTGTGGTGGGCTGTGTTCTTCAGAAAAGCTGAAAAAGTAAGAGAAAAGGCAGAATTAATAGAATTTTCACAGTAAACTATTTGATTCGTAACATGGCTATTCCCAAAACATAATTTTGTTGTTGTTGTTGTTAGTAAGAAACTCAGAAGTGAATGAGTGGATTCAGGGCTTCAGATTGCAAAAGAGAAGTCGAGAGGTTTCTGTTGCTGAGCTGAGCTTTTTTTTTTTCCTGTGTGCAGCCTGTTATCCATATAAAAATGCATTAAGAGACGTCGAAGGAAACTGTGAATGTGAAAATCTGGGGAGGGGCAGAATAAAAGTAGTAAAATGGCAGTGAATATCTCATTTTCATATAAAAATGTAAGGAAGGGGAGAAGGAAATCTTGAAGAGGCAGATGAACAAAACTGAGTGACTGTTAAGAGAGGAGCAGGGACGTTTCCAATGATGTTGACCTCTGCAAGATCTCAGATGAGCAAAAAATGAAGTAATACTTCTCACTCTCCCAACTTAATGATGAGCGTGTACTTTCTGAGTGGTGGAGTGAAGCAGAGCAATTTGTTATCTATTCGTTATCCCTGAGGAGTGAAAATCAATTGTATGCCTTCTATTTCACAGAGTTTCTCTCCTTTTCAGTGAATTATTTCCAGATATTACAGCAGACTCTCTGCTGCCGCTTTTTCACATGGTAACCGTTGTCAGTAATAGATCTTTAATAAAAAATAGCCATAATCAGTGAAAAACCTAAATTTTCTGCTTTCCTATAAAAAAAGAAAATTGTTCTCCCCTTTTTCCCAGTCTAAGCTGGTGAGATGGGAAGGCAGGTGAAAACCTTGCAGAGGGCTGAAAGTCTGTGAGGTGCAAGGATTTGATTTGTCCTTGTGTCACTCTGGTTTGAAGTTCCTTTAATTTCACTCATGTTTGGATGAGAATTCAAAATCCCTCAGTGGCTCAGATGGAAACCTGAAGCAGTTTTTTGGGTTTGGGTGGTGGACGCAAGAGGGTTAATCTGGTGTCAGGGAATCTGGTGAGCGTTCTCTAACATTTCTTTTATACAGTTTTTGATAGCTTTGTAATGTGGGCACAAAGCTGAATTTTACATGCTTTTCTTCTCTGAAATTTGCCGGGATTTCCTTTTTGGCAGAAATGCATAACAATCCCGTTACCTCGCTATTTTATGGGCTTAGAGGACTTTCGAGAGGGCTACTCTGACAGCAAGTGGAATGCTTGATGAGATAGCTCAAATGAGTCAAGGCATTTCAAAGAGAAGAAAAATACCTTTGCAAAGGGAGTTTACTGCTCCATTACCTGCACAGCCTGATTAGTGGGGACGTTATTTTACGAGTCAGTCAAACAGAAGCACTGATTTTGAATTGAATAGGTGAGCAAACATTTGCTTGACACCTGTTTTTTTTTCTGCAGAGAGGAGCTGGGAGACCGGGTCTGTGTCACTCTTTCTCTTCCAAGTTCAGTGCAAGACATTTTCTGGTTGGCACCAAACTTCACACTGCATTGCTTTAGATGTAAAACTAAATATATGGCTGGCTTAAACCCAGCTTCTCCACCAAAAAGCAGAACAGGAACCAATGCAACACTAGGAAAGCAGTGAAGACCCAGGATATTTTTATTTGATTATTTAGTCAGTTATTTTTTTCACAGAGTGCATTGTGGATATGTTTCCCCTCTTCTGATCCAAAATCATCAGTGTTTCTCTGTTTAGAGCAAGGCAATGTGCAATGTAGCCATTTTCCATAGGGTTACAGTTTGAGTAGCAAAATATGTAAACAATATCTGCTTAATTAGAAAATAAAAGAAAGATTGTAAAATTGATGGGTCGAACAAATTGGTTGTTAAAAAAACAATTAAGGGTGAAGATTTAGGAGAAGAGCTCTTAAAACCAAAGATTGATCGTAACAAGAAAAGTAATGTGTTTAGCTACCTAAATAGCCAGTAACATATTTGAAACATGTTTGAAATCTCTGGTATAATACATTTCAAGGATATCTAAAATAAAAAACAGGTGCTGGGGGCTCCAGTTCACTTAAAATCAAGCATTTTAGTCTTTTCCCAAGCGTCCAGGGAAAATGGGAAGACACAGGAATCGCCTAGCTTATAGGAAAGGCAGAGATCATATACTCTCACTCTTTGCAGTGATTAAACATTTTCTGTGAGTTTTAATTAAAGATCTGTTTGTGCGTGTAGGTTTGGAACATATTTGAGATCTTCACTGTTGCAGAGCTCCTCTCACCCACCATTTAAAGAAATGGGCTTTTACTCCTCAGAGTAAATGAATGTCAAAACCTGGAGTTTCTGTGCTCAGCTTCTGTAGCGGCTGAAGGTACCAGGGAAGACAAAATATTCTGAAGTCTTAAGTGACGCACAAAGCTGGATTCAACTGATCTATGAGCAGTTCAGGGCTCTTGATTGATTGAATTAAAACCAATTGTTCATTTTTCTCTGAAGTCAGAAAAGCTGTGTTTTAAGGATTTGCCCTGCTCGGTTTTTTTCCCTTTTGTCTGGGGTTGTTTTCATTTATGCCAAAAGCGGTTTTGAAAGCAAACACTCCTCAGTGCCTGCAAACCCCAGGAAATCTGTCATTAATGTCTACCTTCAAGAAGGTAGAACTTGAAGATACCAAAAGCCTTTGAAGCATATTTTCTTTGAGCTGTTTGGCCTTAAAATGCATTTCTTGGGGGAAGCTTCTTCTGAGCTTTTGGATTATTTATTTGTAGCTGCTTTTGAGTTTGCTAATTTGAAGTGATAGTGGGAATAGCTCTGCAACTCTAGCAGTGTTTTCCATTGCATTCTTCAAGAAGTTGAACCCAGACAAGTGTTCAGGTTGTTATTTTTTTATGTGCTCACTAGACATGTGCAGAGAAGGAAAGGAAAGGCTGTATCAACAGAATGAAAATTTTTCCACAACCTAATCAGTCTTAATATTCACCAGAGTTACCTGTTTTAATCATCACCCACTTGTGATACAGTCTGCGTAAACAAATTCAAGAAAATATCAACAAATCCTCCTCTCCAAAAAGATAAAGTGCTTCCACCCTGCTTCCTGGCGCTGTGCTGCATACAAACATGCATCTCCCAGCTTTATGTCTCTGCACCTCCTTGGGCAATCGTGGCTCCTGGCTGGGTACCAGGTAGGGATTCCTGGGTAACAGAGAGACCAGAAGAAGGTTTTGTCTTCCAAATGCCTGAGGTGCCCCATGCCAGTGCTGGCAGCTCTCACGTAGGGGCTCAGGATGTGCTGGTTGAGTGTTTAGACGACGGGTAGGGACTGGAGCCTGTCCTGTAGCTCAGCAGTGAGTAAGTCCAGGGAACGACTTGAACCAGAATAAGGATCCCTCTGTGCATGTCTGCCAGCTTGGGTATCCAGGCGGCTGTTCCCAGTGACGCGGGAAATACAGACCTCCTACTTTCAAGGAGATGTTTTAAATTACGTACAGAAGACCTAGGCATTATAATATGGGGTGTTTAATAGATGTATGAAGTTAATAAATAAATATGTCTAATACATAAGGAAGACAGCGATATGATATAGGACTTCTAATACAGCCTCATTGTGCTTCAGTGGCTTCCACAGATCGCCTGTTAACACTGTGGAGTGCCAGTCCGGTAATCAAATGTGGTATCACAGATATGGATAGAAGCTTCCTATTTTAAAAACCTCAGAGGGTGCATGTCAGACTTATCCACCACGTTTCATTAAATATTGTGAGATGCTCTCTTGGCATGTGGTTGCAATCATTTTATTCAGTAAGGGTGCTTGTTTTGTTTCGGTTTTTTTTTTTTTCCTGAAGCAGTTTTACAATGCAGGTAAGGTGAACCCTCTGTCCTTATAATATGGTAATTAAGTGCATTTGTGTCTTGGGTAAAAGATGTGGCAGTATGGTGATGAATAAGAACTTTAAACACATATGACACCTCGTTAAAATGTAATTTTCACATCATAAATCTGAGGCCTTTCCTTTGACAGCTGAGTAATGTGGGTAGTGGGCAGAGGATCTTGAACGTTGCAAAGCTGTCACGTGCTAATAGGTAGCTGAAAGCAGCTTCCTGCGCCACTCGCCTTTAACGCCCTACATCCTTGCCTGGGAAACGCATCAAAAAGGCTGTTGAATCTTAAATCCCACTTGTGCACAGGATATGAATTGCCATCGCGTCGAGATCCCATTGCGATAAGCCATGCTTAGTATCTCTGAAGTTGAATCTGGGCTGCATTTTAAAAGGCCAGCTGAGCCTTTTTGATGAGCAGCTTCTCCTGGCAGACAAGGGCTGTTTTTAGGGAGCTGCTGAGTGTTTAATTGCTGCTTCTCCTGTGTTTTTATTTTCCATTTGCTTTCTTCCCATCTAGGAGCATCCCTAGCTCTCACTCCTGTTCCTCTTCATTGCTTGCAGTGACAGCTGCTGGTTGCACAGTATCGCTGGAGGTTTTCAGAGAGATCAGCACTTGCTTTCAGCAGCCTCTACTAATCATGTATCGTGACTGGGGCCCTGGCTTTTATCATCTAATATTTGCCCATATATCCGTGTCCCATTTATTCTATAAATATTTCGGTCGCTTTTTGCTATTTGAGATAGAAAGGTATGTCTAAGTTTGGAGCTGAAGAAAGCAGCACAGAGACTCTTCATCTTTTATAACAAAGGTGGCATCTCAGCCTAGCTTTGCTGGCCAGCTGGTACCTTAAGCTCAGAAGGACAGGCACTACCTCACCTTCCTGGGGAATGCTGGAATCCAGAGTTGCATTTGTTTCCTATTTTGAGGCCTGATCTGTCTCATCACTTTTATCCTGTTTTAAATTTTCCCTCTTTGTAAAACAGTGTTTGGTTAAAAATTGATAAAGAAGTATCATACCACTGGACACTTTTGTGAAATTAGGGATTTCTGCTTTTTGTCAAGAAAGCTGGAGTTTAAGCTATTTCCTCTACCTTCTCACAAAAAAAGAAAAATCTTTTAAAAGTGCAAGATTCTTCAGCTTCAAATTACTCCATTTGTGGAGCTTTCATAAATATTAATACTGTTTGGTCAGCGCAGCAGCAATATCTTCAGTGCCTCTCCAGTACAAATAAGTACGTGGTTGCTCCCTCCTCCTAAGTAAAAATGTACTTTGCCCAGTAGGACCATGGGACAGGAGGTAGCGTTACCAAATGGAGATGGAGGAGCACTCCTTTTCCTCAAGTCACTGCTCCTATTATGAGGCACCTATTTGAGCCAGCCTGAGAAAATGGTACAGCAGACCTAACCCATCTGGGAGCTAGACCGGGATACTGCTGTATCCTCTTCGGAGATCACTTGTTACCATTGCAAACTAAACGGGAATCTGTTGTAAGGCCTGCATGCCATGAAGTCACTGCCAATATCTGTGGGCAGGATATTGGGGTCCATGGGCAGGCTCGCAAGTGGGAATGCTTGGGGACTGTGCTGGTGCGCAGCCAGGATGGTTGAAGTAGGGGAAGGGCAGCAAAAGACAAAATGATTAAGCTAAACTTCACTTTGAAGCTTCAAAACAAAAGGAGGCCGGAGACTTCGGCACTTCATAATCCTGTCAAACGCCAGGAGGGGGAAAGCACTTTGCCAAGAATACGTCTGAAAAGCTGAGGCGGCTGTTCCTGGCAGCGAGCATGGGATGTACTGCCTAAGATAGCGGGGTGGTTGCATAGGGAAAAAAACATTAACTGCCTATGAAGGATAGCGAGCTCTTGAACGTGAGGAATCAGCCTGGAGTTGTGATTAATTGTCGTTTCATTAAGTTCAAGACCACCAGGTTGTCACACTGACACCCACCACAGCTTATCAGTCTGATGCAAATACTCTGCACCAAACCCAGCTACGAGTATGCCAGCCTTTTGGGTCTGAGCTGTTTTCCAGAGGCAGGGAGCAAGAGGTGACATGTAGCAAATGTCCGAGGCCACCTTTTGCAGGAGGAAGGACTGCATATGCCCTAGAGGCAATTTTTCAACGTTGGATTTTTACACATGGTTTTTAGTGACAAATGCATCATTTATCCCTTGGCCAGCAGATTTGGCTGGCTTGTGTGCAGCGGTGGGGGTCTGCACAGATTTGGGTGTTTAGCCCAGCAAGAGACTAGGATGTTCCATTTTTGATCTGTTGCCTCTGTCAGCTCCTCTCCTCCCACCCGTAAACAGTATTATAACCTACCAGGCTTCTTCTCAAGGCATTGCCCTCTCAGTTTAGATTACGTTGTGCACCTGATTCCTCAGGGCTGGCCCTATGTGGTGCAAACACCTTCTGCTCCGTGCAGATCTGCTCTGGCCTGACCGCAGAGCCACTAGCCTAGCTTGGGACGTGGCATCCCAGATGCTTTCTTCATGTGCCAGCTTGGTTTTTTGCTACTGTGTTTTTAAAATTAGCAGCTTTTTATTCCTGCTCCCCACTGAAAATACCTCCACTATGGCAGCTCATGGGTCTGGATTGCTCTCCTCACTCGTCTGCTGCTGATTGTGTTTGTTCTGGAAATGACTACTGTAATATTTTTAGCAGCACTTATTAAGACTCGTCTCCTGAAGTCTAGTTCAATGTTGCTAATTAACTTCTTCAGTGCCGCCAGCACTCTGCAGTGCTGCTGTGTCAGATTTTCTTTTTTTTTTTTTTTTTAACCAGTAAAGCCAAGAAAGCAGTTGTGGATGCCATGCCATATTCTGCTTTACACTCAAAGCAAGCAGAGGACACATTGGATGCCCTTTATACTGCTGGCCCTGATACTCAGGTTAAAGAGAAGTAAAAAGCTCTTTAGGAATAAGCTACAAAATTACTGAACATTTACAGGGAGGCTTTACAGAACCTTCCCTTGACTTCAGGAAGTTGTGGTGATGCCCTTAGCATCTCCCCATCCTTCAGATGTGACAGCAAGTCAACTTTCCAGACACCTAAGGTATATAACTGTGCTGATAAAAAGTACCCAATGTGTACGTGAGGACTGGAAAGGTCAGCCTTATCCTTGGAAATCCAGCTGATCTCTCACGGTAGGGTTGGAATTGATGGGTTGCTTATAGGAAGGGAATTTAGATTCAAGGTACAAAAAGAATCTTGGTAGCTAGTTTGAATATCTTCACGTTCTGGGAGAAATGGGACCAGCCACAAATAACTGTGAAATGTTAGTTGGTGATGCTGTCAACAACCTGACAGGGGAAGATAGGTAGATCCCAGAAAAAGGAGATATAGCACAGCTATAGTACATGTTCTCGAAGTGCATTTTGGTGTTAGTAACGATGCTAAATCAAGAGAGTTGGTTTGTGAAAAAAAACAAGAATAAAACAGTGTCCATTTCTTTTGGTCTGCTAGGTATGCATGAGTAAAGGTTGATAAAATGAAAAAGTTTCTAGGACAAAATCCCAAAGTTCCTGGAGAGTTTCAGCTCAGCCATTATCAGACAAATCCTCTGAAGTTGGTGGGAGTTTGGACTAGGGGATTCAGGATCAAGTCACAGAATCATGGAGTGGTTTGGGTCGGAAGGGACCTTAAAACCCCACTGCCATTGGCAGGGACATCTTCCACTAGACCAGGTTGCTCAAAGCCCCATCCAGCCTGGCCTTGAACACTTCCAGGGAGGAGGCATCCAAAACTTCTCCGGGCAACCTGTTCCAGTGTCTCACCACCCTCATCATGAATAATTCCTTCCTAATATCTAGTCTAAATCTACCCTCTTTCAGTTTAAAACCGTTACCTCTTGTTCTATCACTACATGCCCTGGTGAAAAGTCCCTCTCCAGCTCTCTTGTAGACCCCTTCAGGTACTGGAAGTCCACAGTGAATTTGTTTGCCCTGGAAGAAATTGCATTTTGCCAGTGAGAGGCTTTTTGACCTCCTGATTTGTGTCTAAAGCATCCGAATAGGATACATAAATATAAATTGTAAGATGGAACAAATAGTGAATATCCATATGAATTTGAGTTGCAATATCTGCCCTACATGTTTATGTTGAAATGGTGTGCTCATGATTGGAGGGCAAAGCAGATGATGAAGGTTTGGGTGAAAGAGATGTGTCCATTAAAACAATTTAGTGATTGTTCACTGTAACGGGATTTCTTCACTGTAAATAGGATTTTTGCTTGATTAAAATGCGTTGAGAGGAAACAGGACTCAAGGCAAATTTCACTGAAATGTGGAATTCAGTTTAAAAAGACTGTCACTGAGTAAGCAAACTGAGTGTTTTATGTTATGTAGCTCCTCGGTTCTGTGTTCTCACAAAGTACCAGCTGCTTGAAACTCAAAAGGGAGGGGGGGAAAAAGCAAAGGAACATCAGAGCTGAAAACTATAGAAGTTATACACTGACCACGACAGAAGATGGGAAAATCAGCTGCCTTTATACCAGTCTGAGCTGGCTTACTGGTGTGCCGTTCATGCTTCCCTCAAATAGCTTGAATAAATTAACACAGCCGCTGGAGAGATGAGGCATTGGGCAGCTCCACAATTCTTTTTCATCTGTCGATGTTTAGGATGGAGAAACGGGGAAAGGGCTGCCGGTGTGCTGCAGGTAGAGAGAAAGAGTAAAGGCAGCATCAAGTATAGGTATGCCAGCAGAGAAGTCCTTAGTCCGTTCTACTGGATCCTTCCAACATACCATGTGAAGAAGAGCTTTCTTGAGCCCTGTGTATTGGCCTCAAATTCAATTGCCCCTCTGACTGTGTTAAGTTATTCCTTGTATCCAAGGTATGCATGAAGAATTTTGTGGCTCACTGAGGACAATCAGCCTGAATTCATGTGTTGTTTTGCACTCTTGTACTGCTGAATTGAGCAAATGATTAGTAATGTTAATGTGGACACTGAGGCTCCAGGAGGAAGGATTTTCCCCCTGAGCAGGGGAGGGGGGTGTATGAAGAAGAACAAGGAGGATTTTTTTTAATTTTTTTTTTGCAGGAGAGGTAATAAAATATATGTGCTAGACGGGAACATATGTATACACTAGAGGGACTAACAGCAATGAATATTTTTGGCCTTCTTCACGTAAGTGCTTGCTTTTCTCACTGGACAGTGACTGCCAAGTGTTTTCTTGGTGCAATATTGAGTGTGTTACAAGTTATTCACAAGAAATATCCTTGGAGTGACTGGAACAGATTTTATTGATAAAAGCGTTGTGCTCTTCACCACGACAAGTATCAGGATGACTGAGGAACACCAAAAACCAAGCCAAGGTAGAAAGTGCTCTGGAAAGCTTCTGGTCGATTCATGTAGTTTAAGGTGCAGATTCATCCGACACGGTGTTGGGAGAGGTGCCTCTGCCTGGTGCCTTGCTTGTAAATATAAGCTCTCCTTATGGATAGACAAAGCCTCCTCCTGAGATCAGTGGGAAGTAAATGCAACTTTTGGGTAACATAAAACTGCATAGTCAGAACATGGTGTGTTGTGTGAGCCTGCTGTAATGTGTTCTTTTCATATAAATGAGTTTAAATTGACTCTGGTATGAAGAGTAGAACAGAGAACTAAATTAGATTAATAGATTTTTTAAGACCAGAAGGGACCATTAGCTCATTTAGTCTGACCTCTGTAATGCATTCGATTGGATTTCATCCGCTTCCTCTTGTGCTGTGCCTAATGACTTGACTTTAACTAAAGTGTACCTTCCAGAAAGGCAGCCAGACAATCAGTGCATCACTTCACAGAATGCTTTTTTGGGTGGATGTTCTCTCCTAGTGTTGAAGAGGTAAAATAATATTCACATTATAAATGTTTTGGTTGTACTGCCCAGTCAGTGAGTCCTTTTTGTGCTTTTTTGCATCATACGTAAAAAGTCAAAAATGTGCTTCTTGAATTGCACTCTTTGCACTTTGCTCAGACGGTGCTCGGGAGGTTGCCTTCTGTGGGAGTTACTGGTAGGTCTGAGTTTTGCAGGGTTTTTTAAGATGTTAGAAACTTGTTACGTGGAGTGGGAAATTTCTGAATAGACCGAGAAAGCAAATCATTCACTAGCAATGAGAAAATAGCTTTGTGGGCACTAAAAACAAGAAAACCTGCTTTCGGATGTGTACTTAGTGATAAGAGTCACTAAATGTGTCTGTAAATTCTGCTTTTTAATTAGAAGAAACTACCAGTCTACAGAGCTTGCATATTGCTCTCTTAATGCCACTTCCATTTTTATTTGAACCAGAGTGGTAGGGAGTGACATTTAAACCTCAGAGTTTGTAATCAAGTTCTAATTTTCGTGTAGATGAGAACATCTGTCGATTGAAAAGGGCAAAAACTCGTTCCAGCAGTTTTTCCATAAGGTATTGGAAGATTTAATTCCAAATGGGTTTTCTGATTGTTGGTTTGGATTTTTTGCCGTTTGTTTCCCACCCTCTTTTTAAAGGAGGCTGTATTTACAATGGGCAAAAAAAAAGATGATGACACAAGGAAGTGAACTGTAGAGGATGCGAGAAGCACTTTGGTAAATAACCACTAATTGTATTAAAAGTGTTGTTACACCAAGTTTTTCATGTCAAAATGTACTGGCAAATTCTGGTGGAAAGGAGTTGTCATTTTCTTAATATGCAAATACAAATTGGCTGCACTAAAAAATGTCCTAATTAAAATTGAAACACTATGCTGTCAGAAAGTATTTTTTCCTTCTAACACCATGTTTTGTGATATTTTGGATAAACTTCACCTTCAGGCATTTCTCTATGGTTATTGAGCACCTGGTGTTTTATCAAACCTGTGGCTTCATGAGATTAAGCACTGTGAGAGTAGACATGTTACCCCTCTTGCTCACTGTTTCATTGGAGAGAAGAAACATCAAAATGGGCATGTATCAAGGAAGGCTAGGGAAGTCCTCTCTTCCCTTTACAGTGTAATTAGTGACCACAGTGATCTTGTACACATTTGGAAGTCATCGCCCCAGCATAGTTGACAGTGTATGCATCAGCTCTAACCAAAGAAAAAAAGATTCAAATTAGTCAAAATGACCCCAAAATGTCTTTGGGTGCAGCTGCTATAGGGTAGTGCCCACGGGAGTTTTGTGCTGCTAATTTCCGTGCAATCTGATTTGCACATCGAAGGCAGTAAGCATCACCTCGCTGAACCATGGCCTTTATGTGTTTCATTAAATTTCCCCCTTATGATGACTTCTAGGTTGGGGGGAAATCATGTGAAAAGTTTTCTTCTACAGTTAGTTGACATTTATCAGTGACAAATATCTTAGCTTTAGTGAGTAGATCCAGAAAAGTAAAAGCTGGTCCTCTCCAGGTAAAGGTTTTGTTACAGTGACCTTACTGCCCTCGTGCTACTCTGTTTTGAAAGCTGATTTTAATCTGCAAAAGGAA
The DNA here is from genome assembly GCA_013398225.1 of Steatornis caripensis. NCBI lineage: Eukaryota > Metazoa > Chordata > Aves > Caprimulgiformes > Steatornithidae > Steatornis > Steatornis caripensis. Next base: position 45,453 of record VZSC01005456.1, read on the forward strand.
TAATCATTAAAAATACATCATGCATTGGTACATTTCTTTAATTCATCTTCCCTGGAAGCCTTGTGAATACAGAAGCAGCAGACGTGGGCTTGTGCATACCTGAGGTTTATCCACAACTTGCTGACATGGTGTTTAAATGTGATCTTGCTTCTGTGCATGGGCTGCAGAGACCCGTTTAGCATCATGGTGCTAACCTGATTCCTCCGAAGTCACTTTGCGATGTGACCTATTTCCTTGCTGGAGAAGCTTAGAGGAGCCTGCTGCGCCTTGTTTGCTGTGGAGGTGAGGATCTTTTGAGGGAACAGAGGCACTTGTGTTCCGGGAGGTTATCTACTACGGTGTAGCCCAGGGCTGGCCGAGAATGCCCACACACCTGTGTGGGTGCATCTTGCCACAGAGGTTGCCTGTTAGCCATTGTGGGTCAAGTCCAAAAATGTCTGAGGCTGTTAATATCAAACAGGCAGCTGGGGAAAATGCAGCGCTTGTGGGTGGCTGCAGGTGAGGTCTTAAACAGTAGGAGTTTGAAGATGGACCTAGCAAAGGGCCAGGGACTCCAGGAAAAAGAAGATATGTGTATCATGGAGCTGCCAGTAAGAATAATAATCTATCTCCAGTAGTTTATTTATTCATCTCCTCTGCCCCTTTCCAGGTACTTTTTTTATGAAGCCAAACCCTTATCTGATGGCCATGTATAAGGAGAGATGACATCAAGGGGAGAGGAGGGTTTAGGCAGCCCTGGAAACCACAGAAAACAAAACAATTATTTTGCCTGAAATTAGAAAAAAGGAGAGGTTGTCAAGTTTTATGAAATCCCTTAACATGCATGACCGAGTCTGACCTATCCCTACAGGTGGCACTTCCCGTAGCTGACATGACTCATTGCAGAGACATTTTCAAGCCTTTTAGTAGAAGTATTTCTTGGTTTCTTTCTTTGTTTGTTTGTTTAGAAACCTGTAAGAAAGTCCTTTGGATGTTTCCGTATGGGATGTTGGTGTTATCTTGTCCCCTCAGTATCTTTATAAACTTCAGTTGTCCTTAATTCTAGAGATCTGTTTTACCTGTCCTAGGCTTGTCACTCTCCTACTACAAGAGATTGATCATTGATTTTTTTAATTATTATTATTGCATATTTAACAATAAAACTGAGTGATATTCTGTTCCCAGCTGAGTCTCCAAGGAGTGCAACTGTTGCTCATTATAAAGAGGGGAAAAAAGTAATTAAATTTTAATCATTTTTCCCTTTTGCCCGAATATCTTCACACAGTGCAAATTAAATGAGATTATTTAACCATGACAAGCACTTCTGCCAATTAATCCCTGAGAAGTGAAGCTGGAAAATGTATGCCACATGCATGCAGGCAGTCACACACAGATGCCTGGAAAAAAGAAACCCAAAGGAGTCTAAGACAAGCATGAGTTAACCAGCCCAGTGGAGCTGTGAATGGGAGTTTAAGCTATAGTGACGGTCTGCAAGCCGATCTGAGCTCTTTGCAGCTTCCCATCTGATACTCTGAAGAGTCTTTTTCCCTTCTGGCTTAATAGCTAAAGATTAATTGAAGTTCAAGAACTCAGTATTTCTAGTAGCCTTTATACTGAAATTTAAGATGGGTAATTTAACTTTGAATTGATTTTTTTTCTTCAATTTGAGCTTTTAGTATGTGCATATTTTTATCTCAGCTGCACTTGGGTTTCCTGAATTACAGACAAGATTACCAAGAGATATTCATTAGACAAATATGTTTATTAACAACATAAAGATTGTTGTACTGAATGCCTGAAAACTGGATCTAGCTATTAGAAAAGAAAATATTTCAGGCAATTTCAAAGCATTGAAGAAAAAAATTCATGTTATCTAACTGGGTTTTTGTATACCTGGTTTAATAATCTATGGAAAAACACTGGTGCTTTTTGTATGGATAGTGCTTCAAGGTGAAAGTTAGGCCTGTTTCTGAATTTCAGCAGATTTAAAACCCCACTTGAAGTCAATGGCCGTGTCCCAGGCAAGTGAGTCTTCTCCAGAAAGCCCTCGTCTCACTCCTCCTGTAGGGAGGTTCTCATATTCAGGGATCTGGAGGGCCCATGAGATGGTTGCTGACTTGGTAAAAGCCATACCTACATCTCTGAGATGTTTATTGAGGTATGCATCATTTAGCAACTGAAATCAAACACTGTCATACAGTCATCTGAAGCTACTTCGGGATGCAGTACTATCGACAGTAAGTCATGCACATTTTAGTTATATATGTGTGTGTGTATATAGGTAGATATTTGCACATTGATTAGATATATTTGAAAAAGTAGGATTTGCAGTCTGGCTCAGTTGCCAAGGTGATTTAACTAAATATACATCTATTCCCATGGAAGACAGGGACATAATCCGTAGCTTTATGGACAGAGGAGGGTTTTTATTTCTCCTTGGATGAAGCTGTCCCAAGCAATGCACACGTTCTGATAGATAGAAGCATTCGGTAGGCTTCCCTGACTCTACTCAGACGTCAAGATTTTGTGCAGACCTAATGAATTTGATTCCACACATCACTCCAGATTCAATATAAGGAACTGATACATTTCTATCCCTTTATCTGTTTTCCCTCCCACAGGATCCTCTAGGCAAGACTAGTTGGGCTTTGGCAGAGTAGTGAAGGACAACATCAGATGGCTGGTAGTAAGCTTAACAGGAAAGCAAGCTTAAATCAAACCAAAGTGGGGCAGCAAGGCTCTGAGGGAATGGGCAGATTTCCTGAATTAGGCGATTTTGCTAGGATTTGAAGTGAAGCAAAGATTCGGTCCTAACTCTGACACTGTTAGACTGTCTTTATTTGTTAGGCAGTGGTTTCCAACCTCTGATGTTCCCAAGTGCAGTCACTGCTTTGACGAGGAGAGAGCATCAGCATGGCGGAAGTTCAGAGACAGATTCTCACAGGCAAGAGAGGAGTCATCCAGGTGGCAAATGGGGACAGCTGGAACACCGCTGCTTTCAGCCTCCTTCTCTATTAAGGTTGAAGGTGTTTTATACCACCTGCTGGCTTAGATGCAGAAAACTGTACGTTTACACTGCAGCACACCAAACAACTGTCGATAGGATGATTTTTTTTTTTTTAACTGGAAAATGTCCCATTGATATAAAATGAAAATATTTTGTGGGAATTTGTCCTGTTCTGGAAGGAAAGTGTCAAAACAAGCCTTTTGGATGCTGCTGCTGTCATCAGTAGTGTTAAAATGTCATATTATTGGTTTGTTGTTATGTTTAACATGGAACATTTTAGTATTGCCCAAGGGAAAAAAAAAATAGTTCTATGGAAATGAAAGATTTAGTGAGCCTTGAGTCAACGTTGTTTGAAAGTCGCACTCCTTTAGAAATTTCAGCTTTTTATTCCAGGTCATAATAAAAATAAATCCTTGCACAATCACAAAGAGGGCAGATTTTTCTGACCAGCACTGGTCAGAACTCACATTATGACACCTCAGCCCTGCCAGAGCAACATAAAGCTCTTTTGTTGATTTGAGCCCTATAACTCTGGACTCATTGCATTGTTCGACCAAGTGGAGAAACTGTGGTTTAGGTACCTAGAGGGACTTGAACAAAGAATATTCCCTGTCTTTTCTAGCTGTCCCTATAGCTACTTTGTGTTTCATACTCTGCCCTTTTCCATAGCTGTTAACTTTCCTGTGCAGGTGGCAAATGTTGGAAAATCAGCAGTCCTTGCTGAACTGGCCAGAGAGAGTCTTAAGTTTGGTGGTCACTGGGTAGGAAGATCGATCGCTCATCCTGCAGTTTGCTTTGGGGAAAAAGGAACAAGCGCACCAAGAGAATTACAGGGTCATTTATTTATTTTCAATTCTAGGATGGAATGTTTTATCTTCATAAATCTCATATTAGGATAGGCCCAGTGTCTGTATAAAAATGAACGCCTAACTGTGCATAGGGAGCAAACCTTGATATTTCACCATAGTTGCATTTGACATCCAAAGTTAACTAGGATTGTCCAGTGTTTAATTACATACTAAGATGAAGTTGTGTATTTCATCTGTATTGCTAGATGCAAGGGCTGAGATTCAGCTTCAGGTTTGCATGGAGGGATTGGCATTTAGCAGGGGGTGCGTCGTGTGCCAGGTTTTGTGATGGCTGGGTGCATCGCACTAACAACAAACCAGCAAGGGGAGCTGAGATGTGCGTGATGTGGTTGAAAATGTCAAATTCAGGGAGTAGAGGCATGACAGAGAGGTGGCCAGCAGAGCTAACTGTGAATATGGCCTTTTTTAATGAGGCCATTGTTTGTTGCAGAGATAAGCACAGATGACTTCCGTTAAAAATTAGCCTTGCTGCCTTTCTAGGGTATCTCTCTGAATGAGCAGCAGGGATGGATCCAGGCCCTGTGTCTTTCTGGACTGGGCTGAATTTCCTGCTTTTGTAAGGAGCACAGGCTTGCTTTTCTACTTGATGTCGTGGGACCCTCCTTCTCCAGCCGCGGTCCCTCCTGAATGCTTGGATGCTCACTGTTTTCTAGCTGAGTCATAGTTTGCATCCTCAGACAGTTGTGGTATTCTCTCATCTCATTGCAACTCAGAGTAAGCTTATCGGCTGCTCTTTTCTGTCCATGTTAGTGCTGTATTGATAGTATTTTAAATTGAATTCTGGACCTTTGGTCTGAAACTGGCAGATGTGGGCCAGATCAAAAAGGGTTTGTTGACATCAAAGTGTGTCTACACAATCAGTATCTGACAGCAGCCTATCCTTTGGTTATACATACTGATCAGTTCTGATGTTTCCAGTGCATTAATTTGTCTGTGACAATTTTCTCAGCTAAAATTTGAGCAGTAGGACTGCTGAGCTCAAATGACCCTAATTTCTTCATTTTGGACACCTTCTATTCAATAGGAGGTCATTATAGATTAAACAGATTGATAAAATTTTGGTAGATGATCATCAGCTTGGGGACATTATGATAGAATTGCCAAACTCTCCTTTGTTCTGTGCCGATTGAAAATGTAAGATGCATCAGTTCACTGAATCATATTATTTTAGTTCAGAAAAGCATCTGAATGGGCCAAACTTTATAAACAGGGTTGAAGACCCTTACCAGCTTCTGGTGGTCAGAGGGTAGTTCCAGGCATCTGCTCGTCTTCCCATCTCTCCCTTTTTGTCCAGCTGCCCCTCGTGAAGAAGCCTAATGACAACTGAGAGAAGAGGCTGACACAGGTGGGGACTGTTCTGGTGGCTCACCAGTGTGTTGCAAATCCCTGTGTTATATGAGTGTCAAGTTTTGCCTCCCTGCACAATGGCTTCCTCCCAGCTGAATGCACTTCATTACCATTTATATCGCTGATCCTGTCCCAGGCTGGAGAAGCCTAGATCCGCAGCTCACATGGAAGGATGTAGCCCTGCTGAAGGCAGTGAAGTTGCAGCCGTTTGCATCACCTAAAGATTTGGCCATTTATCTTGAAACTGCCTTATCATCTCTGCAACCCCAGGGCATGTTGCTCCTTGCTTGCTTAATTGCCAGTTTAATCAAAACCTGACGTGCTGTTTCAAATATGATTTCTCCTGCTGAACAACTCAAGCTGTCACAGCGCTTGTGTGCACGTGTCTAGTGTACAGCATGAATAGCTAAAACGTATGGCTCTAATTCATGGTGCCATGAATCTGAGCAGAATTGAGCTGCCCAGGCACTGTGGCTGTTGTTTAACAATGTTCCTGTTCCCAACTTATCATTAACCTCCTTGTGGGAGGTTATCCCCAGCAGAGCTGGTAGGACAGAGCACATGAGCGCTCATCTGCTCCAGTGCAAAGTCCAGCAGCCTGACTTTTACTAGATCACCAGGGAATCGGGCATCTGGGGCTATTTTCTGATTCCTTCATTTTCTAAATGCCTCCTCAAAAAATACAAATTTTCGCGAAGACAGATTCTACATCTTGCTTTCTGGAGTTGAACTTCAGGGCTGTCAATTCTAGTGACCATGTTGTTGAGCTCAATGATGGTTTCTCTGGAGCCTCAGCCTCTGTGATCACAGGATTTTCAGTTCTGTTTAAACGTACAAAAGTCTTCTTGCTTTAAAGCAGAAAGCTTTAAAACACAGTTCCTGAAGACTTTGAGGCACATTGAGGAAGAGCCTAAATCCATAATATTTATTATTTCTTCTTGGTTTTACGTGCTTTTGGCTTAAAAGTCCTAGGATGTAGTCTCAGAATTTGGCGGTGTCTCTTCCGACTTGTACATGCTTGAGGTTGACAGTGAAATGTCTTCCCAGCGCCAGCTTTTGAGCAATGTCATTTCAAGCACCTGACAAACGGAGGCTTTTTCACAGGTTGGCTTTTTTCTGGTTGTCCCAAGAGCTCCAAGCTTGTTGCAGTCATTTGTAACCTTTGTAATCAGCTTGACTGAGGTACCTGGGGAAAACCTGCTTCCCTGCACATCCAGCTTGTAAAGCAGAGAGTGTAGATACCTGCCCTCAACCCACAGCACAGATATTTTGTTGCCCTCCGCTTTTTCTTCTATCACTCCCTTCTTTTGGTCTCACCCCTTAATAAAATCTGCTAGTGGTTTTTAAACCTCTGCTTATCCTGAGCAGAAAGCCACCTTTGTGTCAAGTAACAGGCAGTTTGCAATCTGGCCTCTCATCTGTATGAAACTAATTGGAGATTTTTGGCTGGCTTCTTGCAAAGGAAAAGCTTTCAGAGGACTTGCTCCCTGAACATAGCGATACAGGATCACATGTCAGGGTCTCCAACCTGCTGTGAAGGTAAGCAAGTGTTGTCCTTTTTGTAGATGCGTCAGGGTTTATCTCTTTGTTTAGGGACTTCACCCCTCCCCCTTCCCCCCACCCCATTTACTGTCCCCCTTTGCTTGGAAATAACAACAGTGTGATTCCTCAAATCCAGTAACTTCAGAAGGAAACTCTATCTCTAATTAAGTCATCCCTGGAGGGAAGGATAATGAAAGCTTGAACTGCCGCACAAAGAAGTGGCCTGTGCAAAGGAGCTTAAACTCACTTTGAAATGGTAGACTGGCACAGAGAGCAGTGCAGGCACTTTCCTCAGTGGCGTTCCCTTCCATCTGGAGTGGCTGTAGAAAGGAGGTGGGCTTTTGGCTGAGGCTTGCCTGCTGTTCAACTGGTTTTCTTAAGGACTAATGGCTGGTTTTAGAAAGGTGAGTTTATGCTGCTCTGAAGGTGTCACTGCCACAGTGGGCTCACAACTACTTTCACACTGGATTTTTTTATTTTTTTAATCTCTTTCTTCTCTTTAAGCAGATTGTGCTGCTCCAAGAGCCCCTCGGCAACACGTGGGCTTGTTTGTGATATAGGCTGCTGAAAGCGAAATACTACTTTCCATTAGATTCTTGTGTACATGCAATTCTTGCTGTAGTAGTCACTGAGCCATCAACCGATGTTACTTGAATTGAAACTATTGTGTCATTCAGAGATGGAATGGCTGATATTATGGAGACTGTGTATTCAATCCAAAGGAGCCAACCCAGGAATCGTACCTCCCTTTGAGTGGCACCAAAGCCACTAAATGCTAGTGGCATATAACCCTAAACAAGAAGGATTAAATAGAGTTCCTCTGTCCTTCCCCTGATCCAGGGAAGACAAGCATGTATCCATCCTGGGCTCCTCAGCAATAAGGTAGTCATTACCATTGCTTGGTGTGAAGCTAATTCTTTAGAAGTTGTGTATCCCATGTAGTTCAGTTACCTAGTCAGAAATACTGATGTTTCTTCTTCCTTGCTCAGGTTATGAGATGGTGAAGAAAGAGCTTCGTGTCAGTGACAGAGGCCAGGCAGGCCAGAGAATTGAAGCTTGAGTTCGTCAGTTCTTCGATCAAAAGATCGTTTAGGAAACCAAAATGCAAGGTTAAGGGTTAGTCTGTTACAGGAAGTTTAGCTTGAGATGGTGGTCAGGGCTAGCATATATGAATATGTAAATCTCTACCTTCATTAAAGCAACTAAGAGATTGTAGCTCTAAAGGGAAAAATATATTTCGCTTGCATTGAGGTGTTGGGTGATTGTGTTTCAGAGGTGATGGAATATATGACTAAGGACAATTTGAATATTGTCTGTTGCAAAGAAAAATATTCAGAACTAAAGCTGTCTATTCTTTTTATAGCAGCATATTTCACTACAGAGAGCAGGAGCCTGAGGCAGAAGGAGTTTTCAACTGGGCTGAAACACACCGCCTTTTGGTTGTTCTTTTCAGACCCTGTGGTCTCATTTTCAGTCATACTGTATGTCTTCTGTAATCCTTTTTGGGGCCAGACAGACACATCAGAAACAGTGAAGTGTGACGTGCCTCTTCGCCCTCACATATGCAGCTAGATCAATGAGATCAGGAAATCTGGCGGTGCCTCGGGACCCTGGCCCCAGCACTGGCAAGACAGAGCAGTGCCCTTGCAGACCTGTCTGCTGCCCTCGCAGAGGACAGACATCCAGCATGACTCATACACTGTGAAGGAGGCTCAGGCGAGAATTAATATGTATTATTCAAGAAGTACCAATCAGGATCTTATTGTTCTAGACAGTGTGCAGACTTACAATCAAAACTGTCATCCAAAAGCCTACACTAACATCGTGGGAACTAAGATAAGAATAATCCAGAGACAGGCTTTAAGGGCCTTATAGGATTTAGGTTCCAAATAAGGAATATCTCATACTGAAAAATTGTGTTTGACCTTGTATGAAGTATCCGGTCTGTAGAATGGTGTTTAAAGTATGGACCTGTGTTCTGCACGCAGTTATTTTGAAGTCAGCGGGCTTGTGCAGTTTCTGACCCACTGCAAACTTCTCAGTCCCTGGACATGTAGAAAGAAGTAAGTATAGGACGGCAGCATGAAGGGAACAGATGGTTAAACCTCCTGTGTCATTCCTGGCTTCATGAAACAATGAAGAGGGACATGATAAAGTTTATAAAGTCCGTAGTTGACTTCATCAAAACTAAAACTGGTAAGCCACAGACTTCAGATCTCTTTGAATCTATAAATCAGCAATTCTGCTCATGGGTCTTTAATTTTTTTTTTTTTT
>VZSC01005456.1:66768-83457 GCA_013398225.1 Steatornis caripensis
ATTCTATGATTCTATGAACAGTGCTTATGTTTCCAAAAAGGACTGGGGGGAAGTAAGTGGTTTAAATAGATAACCAATTGAGACTGCTTTGTTGCTATTTTCCTTGGTTAGCCCATGCATTCACAGTTTTTTTTCTGTAGTTTCATATCATGGCATCTGTAGATGACTAAATCACTTAGGGGAAGATTTTTGAACGTGTGGATGTTTCTGTCTGTGAGCATCCAGATCCCTTAAAAAAAAAGAATTAAAAAAACCCCCCTTAGGCCAAGCTGTTATGTTTCTTTCAGTCTTCACAAAACATTATCTTTGCTCTTCTAAGTTACTGGCTTTTTTAAATGTATTGCATCTCTCATGTGTCAGGCCTGAAAATAATGGCCAGCCAGGCACCTTTTTCTAATCCACAAACAGCTCCTCCTTTTCCTCTACCCAAGTCACCAGGTAGACTTTCAAGGTCATGTCTGTATTTTGCTCCCAAAATTGCTGCTACCAAACATGCTTCTTTTCCCATTGCCACATCATATGCACATGGCCTGGCTGCTATGGATGCCATAAGTCTGTCCTTATTGGGAGAGGTGGCATGAGCAGAAGACAGGGAGTTTGTGGCTACCCATGTCACATTTACTGTTTGCCGCATCTCACCTGAGATGGTTTTGACATTTATGCCGTGTTGCCAGACCTGAATCCTTGTGGTATGAAACAAAAAAGAAAAGCAGACAAGGACTGACTGACAGTTGTCTTCCCTTGTTGCCCATTGCTCCCCCTTCCCCCCTCCTGCTGCTCACGGGAAGCCATGGCTATCGACCGTGTTGGTGGCTGGACCTCGCCAGCAACAGGAATAAGGGAAACAGAGCCCAGCCTCAGCAATTAGATACGGAATTGGCAACTTCATTGCACGTTACTTTGATGATTACGTTTGATTGCTGTTTACTTTTTTACCTGGGAGCTGACTGCAGAAACACCAGATGGTTATAGTCGGGGTGGGATTTGGAGAAGGCCATGCAAGCTGTTACAATACGAGGCATGCCCAGCTTCCCATCAGCAACAGAGACATCTTGACCTTTAGTATTTTGTTGGAAGCTGCCTTTTTTTTGGTTTGTTTTTTATTTTTTTAAAATAACTAAAAACTGAGCCGCTTGCTTACTTAAAGAGGTGCAGTTATTTTTGGAGCATCCTGCAGAGTTCAGGAAGGACCTGACACCAGCCAGTTCATTTCACATTCCCCTTTTTCAAGTGTTTTTCTGCAGTACCTGGAACTGGAAAGGGGGAGACTGGAGCCACTCATTCCTAGAGCTGGGTCTTAAAGTAAGCATTCGAAATTGCAAACTTCATGCAAAAGGGACTGGGAGTTGGCATCACTTGGCGAAAGTTATCCTGTCAGTATTTGCGACTAACTTGAGCTGCACCAGTGGTATCAGCCTCAAAATCTTTCATAGGTCCATTGGGTAAAATTGTGGGTTTTGATAGAGTCAGTGGCAGAACTCGTAATATTGTTAAAGCCAGAAGGACCATTGCGCTGATCCTCTAGTTTGGTCTCCTGACTCAGAGTTTTCTTTGGGTGCTTGTGTACCAATCCCACTGCTACGGCTTGCTTCAGGCATGCCCCCTTGCCTCTTTTCCCTCAACCCTCTCAGATGTTACTGTTGCCAGTAATAGTAAAACCAAATAAAAAATGTGATTCTGTTGATTAGCGAGAAGGTTTGCAAGGTATCTTGATTCTGAATGTATAATTGGGGCCACAAATAGCAGTGGAGAGATTTTATTCCTCATATGGGAAGACTGTAATGAGTCTAAAGAGCAACTAAGCTGGCATTCATACCCAGAAAATGAAGCACAACAATTGTTTGCATTGCTTTTTATAGAGAGACTATTAAAACTCCAAATTTGATTTATTAGCATTGCAAGAAGTATACAGTCTAACAGAAGTCAGGTTTGATTTTTTTTTCTTTAAGTAGCGTGTCTTGCATCCACAGCAAGTAGATAAAAGCTTTCTGCAACTTGTTTCATTTATCGCAAGAGAGCATTTGATGCTACTCCTTCCTCCATATTGGGTAAAAGCTTTTGTAAAACATTCATAAACTTCCGTAGTTATTACTGAATTCTAATGAATGTCTGAACAAATTTGCAGATGTTTTATAGTCTTTTATATACTTTGCCTGTATCGTCTTTACTTCCGCCTAGCCCTTTAAGCCTGCAGAATCAGTCTTTTTTGTATTTGCAATCACTTAGTCCCAAGAAGACCAGGTGATTAAAAAAAGATAATTAAAAAACCACCCCCAAACCATGTGCTAGCAATGTGCTCATAGGGCAAAAAAGGCTACCAGTCTCCTGGACTTCATTAGGCAGAGCATTGCCAGCAGGTCAAGGGAGGTGATCCGGCCCCTCAGCTCAGTGCTGGTGAGATGTGTCTGCATGTTGGGTTCAGTGCTAGGCTACCCAGTGCAAGAGAGACAGGGACTTACTGGAGCCAGTCCAGCAAAAGGCCACGGTGATGATTAAGAGGTTGAAGCATCTCTATGTGAGGAGAGGCTGAGAAAGCTGGGACTGTCCAGCCTGGACCAGATGTGGTCCAGGGGATCTTACCGATGTGTATAAGTACCTGGTTGCGTTGGGGGTGGGGGGTGGGGATAAAGAAGATGGAGTTGGGCTCTTCTTAGAGGCATCCAGTGACAGGACAAGAGGCGCAAATTGAAATACAGGAAATAACACTTAAACATAAGAAAAAGCTTTATTTTTTTTTCCCCTGTGAGTGTGGCCAAGCATTGGTACAGGTTGCCCACAGAGGCTGTGCAGTATCCATCCTTGGAGATACTAAAAATCAGACTGGACATTTGCCATGGGCTCTTGTTGTCCTTGGGCTGGACTAGGTGATTTCCAGAGCTCCCTGACAGCCTCAGCTATTTTGTGTTTCAGTGGTATCTTTGATGCAGCAAATGGAGAGCCTGTCCTAGGGTTATAAGGGCACTGATTCTGCACATTGAGTAACTTGGAGTGAGAGCAGACGGTCTGCCTCTTTCTGCTGCAGAACCGAGAAGCTGTTAAATGATGACTTGTGCTCCCTGATGACATCAAATGAATTTTTAACATGTAAACAAGAAGGGGAAAGCGGGGTAACTCGTTATTAGCTATGGGTTTGCCTGAAGCGGATTTCCCATTTTAAAGCACTTAGAAGCAAATACAGAATTTATGATGTGTTGGTAGATTTTAAACCTGAGTAACGTCCAGTTGTTGTAATGGCTAATAATGCAAATTATCTGAGTCAGGCTCAGTGTAAAGCGGTAAATATATCCTGCCCATTCAGACACAGTTCTTTTCTCCCCCCTCCCCTCCCCCATTAATATTTTATCCCCCTGAAGAGATGCTTTCAATGTATTATGTGCAACAACATACTGCGCTCGTGGTATTCCTGGATGTCATTACAAAGAAGCCCGAAGACTGTACCGCTGCTCCGCTGCCTGTGACGCTAGCTTGGAAATTGCTTGGAGCAACAACAGCAAGTGTCAACAGGGAGCCGTATTAATTATTTGGAATGTGTCTCATAAGAGGAATCAACTGCTTTTATTGCAGCACAAATATTACTTGAAACAGGAAGGTTACTTTAACGGTTATCGTAATCTATGTGTCATTAACTTTCCATGTTTAGAAAAAGAGATTAACAACCCTGTAAATTGTTACAGTAAATAGATAAATTGCAACAACATGTTTTTATTATAAATAGAAGTTTCTCGATATAGTTACCTCCAAATTACTGGAGAAGAATTGAGTCTTTAGCAACTGGGAAACTGCATGGCAGTGTTGGCTGCCCAAAAGCTTCCACCCAGTGAAAGCAATGCCAAGCTCCTCAAACTGATATCTGCGTCTTCTGCAGGTGAGAAAAACAGACGCAGTTGTACTTCATACCACGCTTGCTTCAAAAATTGCTGTGACACAGAAATTCTTCCCTCTTAGAGCGAGATTAACAGATTGAATGGATTTGTCCGAAATTGGTTGTCTTCTGTGGCATGCGGCCTACATGGTAGTGGTGAAGCAGGTAGCACTAAAGTTCAGCATAGTACCTATGTCTGCATGAAGAAGCTAAAGAAATGGGAATGTTTTCAACTTTTCATCAGGTGTCTCCACAAAATGAAAGTTAATTGTGAAAAATACTTGCAAACCTGTTTTGAATCCAGTGCCATAAAAATGCTGTATGTTTAATTCTAGCCCTGATAGATCTCTGCAGGAAACAATGGAACTAAAACACTTATTTGTCCACAGGGCAGGCTCACCACGGGCAGGTTTCCTACATAGCCCCACCAATCCACCTGGATTCGGATCTGGAGAGACCGCCATCCAAGGGTGAGTCAGTGACACGGTCTCCATACACGTGCATTACGAACCAGCCATAGGCGTGAGTGCACATCATTCATTTGTTCATAGACCCTCCATGGTAAAGTTTACCACCTTCTATCCAAGGACACTCTCATGAGCAAACTAATTCCTGTGAGAGAGCTGTATGAGACATTACCGTGTCCGCTGTGCCCCATTACGTAGGTTTGAACATGCCATCTTGTTCGCAAGCTGTTTTGCTCTTCCACCTAGTTTACTTCCGCAGGGACAGGTATAACTTAGGTCCTGCCCTCTACTTTACTCCTTTTCTTCCTAATGGCAGCGCGCAGGTAAGGGGGGCTGGTGGCAGGATGCAAAAAGACAGATTTCAGCTGCCCCTCAGGTGAGTAAAGGTATAGAAGTGGTCATGTGGTGGTTCAGGCCTGGATTCAATCTGCGTTGCTGTTGCTCGAGTGTTTTTCTAGAGTCAGTGAGGAGACATGTTCACTCTAGCGGATTACTCAAATTTTAGATGAGCTGATTGCCCTCAGGAGCAATGCTAGTAGTCAATAAGTATGGAGTGAGTCCAGAACAGCCCTGCTAAGATAGGTGCCTCTCTTGAATGGTGCAAATAAAGTGATATGAATGTGAACCCTTGATTTCTCAGCTCCTTTGAAGGATTGTACCCTGGCTGTATTGTGATAATCCCCCAACATGTGCACCTGTGGCTTGGGTAAATGAGCTTGGCCCGGAGCAAGCATTCATGCTGGTGCAGGCTTCTTACAACTCCCTTTGCTCCTTTTAATTATGTTGCCAATATTCAGGTACAAGGTCAAAATGACCAGCTTGTCCTTCTTGGAACAGATAATAGCAAAGCTAAAATCAAACAGGTATACGGGAGGATTTCTTGGTCAGCTCCAGAAATGTGTATGAACATCAGGCACAGGGAATATTGTGGAAGAAGAGAAGGGGAGGAAGAAGACAGCCAAAGCACATAAGCAGGGTTATGCACTATAGCTTAGGCTTGGGGTTTTTCCTTTGTCCTGCTCTCCAAAGGGTGCTACAGTGGCAGAAACGGTACAAGATTGGCCATTGTAGTTATTGTCGCCATTCTGCCCCAACACTGTAAGGCTGCGAGTATGTGTTTGTGTGCGTACTTGTTTCTCTAGGTGCTCACGATTGAAAAAAGCAATATGTTAATGCAAGATTAATCTGGATAGGCACACTGTGATTATGTAATATGAAGAAAGCTATCTTCTAAATATCACTTTGTTATCCATCTCTAATATTCTGGAAGACAGAAATGCCTTTGTGTCGGTGAATTGCAGATGCAACTGCTAACCCTGCTCCTCCAAATGGCCCAAGGACTTTGTGGGCTAAATGAAAGCATACAGTTAACACTCTGGGCGTGAAGAACTCTCTTAGTTTTGATTGAGCTTTTCTACCAGCATCCAGGTGGCTAGATCTGTATCTTGGTCGAATCAACATTTGCTGTTTTTTTTTTCCTTTTGTAAGTGTGAATGTGTGTTTTCTTAGCTGATGCAGCAACAAGAACTAAGGAGTTGACTCTTGCTGCACAGAAGCAGCCTCAGCACTATTATTCTTTGGTGCTTCCTCTTGCATGTCTGCAAGGTGAAACCATGTGCTGGGTGGTAGATCTTGGATGTGAGGATGCTGGATTCACAGTGCTCTCTCCAAATCTGGTCTTGTCGTGAGTCAGGCTGGCCACGTACAATCTCCTGGCAGTCCACAACCTCCATTCAGCTTTGAGAGAACTACTTTGCGGTTTGACATAGGCAATTGAGATCATCAGCTTCTTCTAAGCCACTTGAAAACCTCTATTTCAGTGGTAAAATTTGCTACCTTGCTTTTTTAGCAGAGCACTCCAGTAAGGCAGAGACAATTATGACTTCCAGGACCTTCTTGCTCAAGTCTGTCTTTGATGTTGGGTGTGATGATTTAGGGCTTACTTACTTAGAATAGGTCAATGTAAATCCTTGCCATGGAGCCTGGAGCAGCCTATGAAGACTCAAGAGTGCTGGAACAGTAGTGTCAAAGAAGCTGTGCCTTGCTTTCTCCAAGATAAAAGAGCTAAAGACTAACAAAAATCTTCAGTGATCTGCTGTTTGTGAGGGCATAGCTAGCTCTGCAAGATGAATGGCACTGCCACCAGGAGCAGGGCAAAGTGGGTCAGGCAGAACAGTTGCAGCGCTTGCAGAGAAGGTAAAATTGAGTTTATCCAACATAAACTGCTACATTAACTGTTTCCACCAGGGCCTTCACCCCCACAGTTGAGAGATCTTAAAGAAAGGGCTGCTCAGGGTGGAAGGACTGGTATTACTGCTGCTACGTGCTGGTGAAAGGACTCAAATCCCCTTGTGTAACTTAATAGGAGAGGGCCAGGGAGGCAGCCAGCTCTGAAGGCATCAATCTATTAGCTGGTGACTAGGGAGTGTTAAAAACACAGTAATTGGTACTGTCTCCTGGGGGGAGAGCAAGGTTTTCCTCTGGCCCTGGGATCTGGGACGTGTGGCTCTACTTAAGTGTCTGCTGCCTCATTTCTAGCCTCAGCGCCCAAAATCCATTAAAGTGTTGTAATAATATTTTTTTTTTCTAAGTGTTTGAGGGTTATGAAGTGGGTTTGGTTTGTTGTGTGGTTTTGGTTTTTTTTTTTTTTTGTCAGGCTGTGTTTTCTGACACATTAGGACATGCTCAGGTCATGTTCCAAGCTTCATCTCGTAACCACAAGGTGGTTTAAACCAACAAAGGAGGCAAAAGCCCCTCTGTCCTGATGCTGTCATTGGTTCTCCACATTTCCAGTACCTGGTGCTCTAAAAAAGAGCAGCATTATGACAATCGTCATAAACCACTAATGCTTTTGGCTGTTGCTTTAATGCTTTTCATTTCCCATCCACATGCCCCTTCGTACTGACCTGAACACCATGTGCAGGTCAGCGTTGTGCTTAAAAGTGGCAAAAAGAAAAAGCCACCGTACAATTTTAATTGTAATAAATGGAAATAGAGTGAGGGTAGGGATATACAAGCATCTTTCCTTCCCATATTGTTAAAAAATGATACAGCTTTAGTGCTCCTTTGGGTCTATGCTGGTGTAATTCTCAGCTGGCAGATTTATTTGTAACTGCCTCTTCCTTCTCCTTTTTAAAAATTTTATCACTGGTGACATATACACACATTGTTTATGCATGCAGGGCATTTCTACCTGCCTTTCAGAGTCCTGATGCTACTAGTGAATAAACTTCAGTAGTTTACTAGTACATTAGTGTCTTTGTGCATTACAGGATAATTGCTCTGAGCCACTGCTCTGTACAGTAACACAGTAATGACACTGTAAACTACGTAATAGAAATGGGGCCCTGAATAAGCATTTTTTATCGAGACACTTCTTATTCCCCACCCCTTCCTTAATTTGAGGGTGTTTGAAAATTAGTTCTGTATACAAAGCGCTATTAACCATTATTTTCACATCTCACAGTCTAACGATCCGGACGTGATTCCATGATTTTTATGCAACTGTTTACATCCATGTGCAGAATAATTCCAGGGGTAGCTGAGACCTCAGGTTGTGATCTGATAGACTGAAGATTAAACCCGTGTTTAAAAATGGATCCCTGCCGACTGACAATAGCAAGGAGTTTGACAGCTGAGAGTGATGCTGATACTCTTGTTTAGAAAGTTTTTTTATGGAATTATCATATATAGCAATAAATTAAGTTTAGCATTTGGACTCAAATTCTGTCAGGTACTAAAACACAGCAAATAAGTGAATTATACTCACTAAATCCACACATTAAAACTATTTATAAAGCTCTATAGAAGCAGATTTTAGCCTATGTGTGGAATCATATTAAACATTAAATATATGCCTGGTGTTTAAAGCTAGGCAGCCTGAGGAGCTCTCCTGCCCTGTTGAGTTAGTGTTTTGCAAAGGTTTCCTTCAAAGTTGAAGTTCAGGGAGTAGTTGTCTTGGAGATTGATACGCTTGAAGTCAATGCATTTCCAAAACATGAAATGATATGCAAAACCATGTATTGGTCTCCAGTTTTAGAAATAAATAGCAAGTAAAGGAGGGATGGGAGGTTTTCATCCTTCTGTGCAGATTTCTCTAGCCAAGGAGGTTGTTTTGGCCTCAGTTAAGACACTGTGGGTTTTTTTCCTGTAAACCTCAGTTGTGAGGTTCATTCCGTAGATGCAGAACCTCTCCCTATCCCCTGGGCAGCATGTCAGGGAGACAGCCAGAGGTTTTGCTGTTTTTTCTCTCTTTCTTCTCCAGCTCAAGGACGTGTCCCTTTGTGTTTTCTTCCTTCAAAAACTGAATGTGTTCTACCATTTTTCTCCCCCTTTGTGTCTGCAGTGTCTGAGGGAGAACTGTTCCTGAATGGCAGAAGCACTGCAAAATCTTACTACCAAATGTAGAGCAGGTTTTTGGATGCACACATTCTGAGTCTGTTTTTTTTTCCTCTCCCAGAGGTCCCAGAGAGGGTCGATGGCTTTGCAGATGATGTGGGAGGATCTGACAGCTAGGCTCATTGCACAGCCTCGGTCCTCCTTCCCAGGTCCGGAGAAAGGGGAGTGCCTGGCAGCAAGGCCCAATGGCACTTCTTGCCTTAATTCAAGCCGACACAAAGTCACACATCCCACGCTCACCAGGCCCTGAGACACCAGTTCACCTGCCTCTCCCTCCCTGGGTCCAGCGCTGTAAGAGAGGTGCTGATCAGGAGTCCCTGCTCTGAGCGATGGTGGCCACGCACCTCCTGTTTCTAGAATTTTTCATTTTCTGTTTGGGTTTCCCTGGGAAAACCATTCCCTCAGCTCAAGGGTCTTTTACAGTGTCCCTCTGCTTCTCTCCAATGTCATGCTTTTACTCATCCTGGTCCTTTCCTTTAGAGTTAGTTACAGCTATATGTTTCCAGCTTGTTAATATGATATTGTTTTCCTGCCATCCGTCAGGCAGAAGACTCCAGGGGAGAGGCTAATTCAGTGCCTTTGAGCCAAGAGAGGACCATGCACTGGGTGCTGTTCGGGATCTCCCGTGCTCAAGACCCTCATTCCTTTTTTTCCCTATGCAACACTGGGATGCTGTGTAGTGTCCTGTTCTTCCTCAGTCCTGTACAGGATTTTCTTCTTTGCATTTGCTCAGCCTTTTCTCCAAGTACAACGGCTCTCAGGGCTTCCCCTTCACAACTACCCTGAGCCCACAGGAGGATCTCACTCCTCCAACATGGGGTGTGAGTGCTGATTGCAGCGAGCCAGCAGCACACATGCAACATTTTCTCATCCCATGTGGCTTTTCAGGCAAGCAGAGTATGTAAGGCGTGCAGGTAACTGGTGTTACACCAGTTGTTGGATGGGAGATGGCTGTTCACTATACCTTTGTGGTCAATTAAAAGGTTTTGCAATGACTGCGAGTTTCACATATACTGTGAATTTCCAGCTGTCTTGTTTCAAAGAGGTCTGTACACATTTTGTTTGTTGGGTTGCTTTGTTGTTTGTTTATTTTTCATTTGAACTGTGCTTTTTGTCATGATTGGCAGGCTCATTTAAAGTCCTTGGCCTCCAGTTTGGACATGAGTCTTCAAACAGCTCAGAGTGGCAATGGGGTGGGTTTTGGGTGGTGTGGTACATGCAGATGCAGGAATGCATTGCCAGGTATGGAGCTTGTTTGTGTTTTGAAGGTGGTGGATGCACGAGCTCTGATATAAGCATGCAATGCTTTTCTCAGTCTTTTTCTAGGGCTCTCTGAAAATCTGTCATTTTGTGGCTCAGATCTATACCAAAATGCCCACTTTCCTGGGCTACACTGATTTCCCTGAAGCAGGCAGCTGCTTTGAACATGGGCCATACTCTGTATTTATTAATTCCTCATTAGGTATCATGAGTGGTGATAACTAGTATAATAACTAGAGTAGCCTGAGCTCCTGGAAATGTTGCAGCCAGCCTGCAGTCCTCCTGTTTGCTTGTTACCACCAGCAAGGTCCCGCTTTACGTCCTGTAGCTTATCCATAGTCAGAAAGAGTTAATTGCATGCTGTTCACCGTTTTCTTTTTCACTGTGGTGTTGAACTGTTGCTCTTATTTCTTTGGAATGTATGTTTTCATTGCAGAGGGACACCTTGGGGCATTGCTGTTTATTTATAAGATAACAGCGTTAGCTCTAGCAGAAAGCCAGAGCTAACAAAGTCTCTCAAGGAGGAGTGCTAAATCCTGTATGCTGGTGGGAACTGTTCAAAGTATTTACACTTGAAAATATTTAAGGATTTTGGAGTGGGGGGAGAACAGTCTGAGTGATGTTTAACACGTTTTCCATTGTTCCTAGTCATATTAAAAAAAAAAAAAAAGAAAAAGCACCTTTTAACTGGCCTTTTTTACCAGCTAGCTGCTGCCTTGTAAAGGAGTTTTGCTATGGAGATCAGCATGGACTATGATTTAAAGATGCCTTGAAATGTTATTCTTTATAGGCTGTTTGAAGCTACTATATGACCTGGTAAGCTCAAAATGGACGTAGACATCCACCCAGGAGATTCTTTTGACAGTGCGTTTCATTTTCTACTGTACTGAGCTGTGCCGCTCGCCAGCGGTGGAAGTTTTCGCCCGTCAGACAGTGGCAGCAGCTGGAAAGCAGTCAGCTATAGCGGTGCACCCTCAAGCATCACTAATGTAAAGTGAATGTCCTATTACCAGCTTGAAAAAAAGCTGTTGAACCAATTCAACGTGGCAAAAAGACTGCAGTGCTGCATAAAGCATGAGAGCCTTCTCAAAACTTTTTTTTTTTCCCCCCTTTTCTGCCAGACTAATTTTTGGCTACACTTCTCTTTCTGAAATATTTATAGGGCAAATAACTGTTTTAAATGAGCAGATGGGGGACACGTAAGACAAGCTGTTAAATTAATAAACATGTGTGGTGCTTTATCAGTAAGGAAGCCCATTTTGGCATTTCTTCTGGATGATTTGTATGGCCTATCACCGTTGCACCTGGTGCACAGATAAGAAATGGGCACTTAATAACCAAACAATGTGCAAACTCCTTCCATTATAACTTCATTATGTCAGATATAATCGTCTATAACTAGATGTCAAATACATAATTTATGTCCAGCTCCCCTGTGGAATAGTGGCCATATGAATGAATGGCCCCATTAATAGGAAAGAGCTTTTACTGTAACTTTTTGCCTCCTGGTACATGGTCCATTTTGTCATCTGGTATTAATTCTGAATCATTTCGGGGCTGCAGAAAAATGCCTGGTATATTTATATTTGTGTAATGGGAGAAGATGGCAAATAAATCATATGAGAGATCAAATTTCAGGTCCTCTGATTTCCTAAGCCATACGCCTGTTTAAAAGAGAATAGGATTGGTCTGCAGCGCTTTGGTTGAGAGGCATATCTGGCCTTCATTTTACCCCTCTGGAGACATCAAAAGGGCGTACGATGTGAGGTAACACTTCCTGCGGGAGCCCTCTGCCGCAGCCGAAGAGTTTAGCCACTGCAGCCATGCTGCTGGCATCCTTTGCTGTGTCTTGCATCTTCTCTTATGTTATGTCATATGGTACCTGTTTATAGAATGTCCTGGTTTGAGCTGGGACAGAACCAATTTTCTTCTTAGTAATTTTACTTTTCAGTTAAGTCTCTTCTAAAAGACTGCACTCTCTGAAAAGAACAGCATGTTTTGCAGACAGTGTCTGCTTCTAGGAGTGATAATGCTGGATGTTTACAGTTATTGCTGGAGTAACCCTACAAATCGTATGCAGACAGGCTCTTGCTTATACTTATTCCAAGGTTGATGCTTGCTTCTGCTAACTTTCTTATGTGCCAGAAATGAAAGAGCGGAAAAGTGGTCCCACCTGCGACCCTGTGGTGGGGAGGAGCGGGTCGGACAGGTGACCCAAACCCAACCACAGGGAGTATTCCATCCCATACGCATCATATTCGGTATAAAGCTGAGGGATCATGAGGATCAAGCTCTCTTCTTCTATGGCCTGCGTCCTAGGAGGACTCTGTCCGTTTCTTCTGCCTTTGATCCTGATCCGTGCATTCCCGAATTCAGTTTCCATCTGTTGGTGAGTCCAGTCCGGGACTTACCCAGGGCCTGCCCTGCAGCCTCCAGGTGACATGATTGTCACTGGGGGGAGCTCGATATTGGGTTCGTATATATTTGTATATATTTCATTATTTTATTATTGTTATTGTTATTATGTTTTGTTGTTATTGTTTCATTAAAGCTGTTTCAGTTTTTTCCAGCTCGTAAGTCTCTCTCCCTTTTCTCTTTCGCTTCCCCTTCTGGGAAGGCAAAGGTTAATAGAAAGCATCTGTTGTCTGTTTAACAGCCAGCCCAGCCTTAAACCATGACATGACGTATGTGATGAAGTGTGTCATCATCACCTGAAAGGATGGAGGATAGGACAATGATGTTTTTCTAGAGGAGTCCTTCGGAAACGTGTGTTAGAGCGGAACGTAGGATCCCAGTTGTTCTGTGCAGGGCCTGTGGATATTCACAAATGAAATAGCTACAAATTCAAAAGCTGGGGTTGGTATGGGTCCATTTATGAAATGCCTTTTATACATTTTTATATATTTTTTTTTAGTATATGGTCTTGTTTTGAGGTTAAAACCCTAGTGGAGAGCAACTCAATACTCTAAATCTGGGAATACAGTTTGTTAGTAATACAGCTAGGAAGCCATCTCTGATATAGCACTATTGGTATATTATTGGCATATCATTACTTACTGAGAAAATGTGTTTTATTCTATTGCTGCTACAGGGGTAATATTTGTTTTATTCTTCCCCAGGTATGAATCTGGATTAAAAATTATGCAGTTAACACCATTTATAATAGTAGATGACTTCTTAGTATCTGATAGATTTTCCCGTTGCCAGTACAAAATGATTTTAGGACTAGATAATGAATGGTATGTTTACCTAACAAAATATTAAAGTTTCCTAGACTCATGACTTGGATTTATGAGTGGCATGTATGCTAAAATATTTGCGGTGATGGAATATCATGTTACATTTATAGCATCTTCTCCTGGAAAATATTTTCTTTATTCTTTTCATTATTTTCATTTTCTGTGGTTGTTATTTTTCACTGTGTGTATGATGTATTTAAAGAAAGCAGATCACCTTTACAAAAGAAATGTAAAAAATGTAAATTCTGGTCTAAGTTAGGAAAAGCGACTGGTAAAGACCTGGGCTATTCAGTGGTGTAGTCTGGCTGCCTTGCAGTAAAATGCAGATGTATCTTACTAGTCAATGAGCAAGTTTAGCATGCTTTCGTTGAAGTTCATGAGACTCAAGCCATGCAACTCTAAAAAGGCAGACAGACGATTTCCCATACAAGCAAATCATGTTAGGCTCAGATGTACTGCTCTTGACAGCACTGAGTTGAACAATTTTGTGTTGATTTGATGGCTCATCAGCTGTGCAGTGGGATTTTCTGTAGGTAAGCAGGTTTTTTACAGCACTTGGCTCTTAGAATCATCTTGGGTTGCATCAGAAATTGCTGGAAACAAGAGATTTGCACCACAGTCAGTGGTCTGATGCTTCCTAAAATGTTTGGGTCTAGAGCCTGCTTTTGCACTTGGATTTCCTTAAAGTAGATGATTGATGAATTTTGGTTCTTCCCTTTGTTTGTTAGAGAGGAATTCTAGTGATGGCATATAATCCATTCAGAGGGAAATTTATGCCCATCAATTGGGTACCTCGCTCTTGAAAGGCGTTTTTAGAAGTCCCAGCCCTAATAAATGCATATTAAATACTGATTTACAGATAAACATTATGGAGCCTCGTTTCTAAGATTGTATAGGAGGCCTATACAAGGCCTCATGATTTAAATCTTCCAGCCAAGTAAATTTGGCTTGAAAGCTGCAGTATTTGCTCAGAAGACAAGAACTGTTATCCTCTAGCTCCAGATGGTTTGTTGTTGCCTTCAGAGTGGCTCATTGCAGTTCATTCTCCTTGAAAACTCACAAGAAGCAGTATTTAAAAGATCTTGATCGCCTTTGAGAAGAGATATTAAAGTTGGCTAAATGTAATTATAAGGGTTAGAGGGCCAGCGTGAGGCTGCAACAGCCGTGGGGCTGTTGGCCAAGGAGCTTTCAGGGATGGAGAGAACCAGCTGGACTTGGGGCAAGGAGAGGACTATGCCCTTATCCACCTGAGGATGCTGGTTTTGGCATATATGGTACCCAAGAAGTCTTACAGAGGGCTCTAGATTAAGCATGTTAATTTGTAGCAAGTATATCGCTTGTTTCAATGCAGCTGGTTTTGGGAGAAAATTCCTTGTACTTTTCTTCATTAAAAAAATGACTGCAATTATGGATGTTCTCATGGCAGTCTCCCCTTTGGATTTTCTCTAAGTCCTGGTTTCATCTTTGTTTCATTATGAGTGCTGCTTTGCACAGACATGTGTGTGTGAGTTTCGGTATTATGCCCACAAATTTAGTAGTAGACAGGCAGGAAAATAATACTGCTACTGAGTAAACAATTACATTTCATTTTCTGGAATAAAAAGGAATATGTGCCCATAAATCTTCTTCTAAATAATCTGTGTTGGAGAGTAAAAAGAAAATGAGTTTTCTCATGAAGGCCCTTCACAGTGGAATCTTTTGTGCTGCTGAAGTGTAACAAGCTTATTTATATTTTATTGTGCTTCTAGATCAAGCTGCATTATTATGGGCTGCATTCCCCTGACACTATCGCTATTGCTAAGGAAGAGATACATTATGTTAATATTTTGTTATCATAACTATGTAAGCTGGGATCTATATGTTAAAGAAGTTAAGGAGGGGAAAAAGTGAAGTTAATGCACCATTTTTATTAGAGCCTTCGCAGATTGTCGATCACATTTAGAGGCAAAAAGTAAGCTTGAATTTGAAAAGAATTCACACAGAAAATGGGAGAAAGCCAAACAGTTGAAAGAATTTGTTCGCTGAACTTTAAAATTGCTCAGCAGTAGGGATCTGGAACCAGTGCTGCCAAGAGGGAATCTGGCAGAAGCAAACTGAATGCTTTTACCAGACACGTTCAGTGAAGAATTTCTCAGCCTTCTTGTGCCTTAACGTGTTTTGATCATGTAAACAGAACATTAATCCTTAATTCCTTTTTCCCAACCATTTCCAGTGCTGATGTCTATTATGTGATTTCAGTACCTTCTGATTCATTTAGCTTGATTCACTAAGAGCCTACAATCAAGTACAATACATAAAGTAAAATGGCAACATGATGCATTAGCTTCAGTGTATGGAGTCAAAGAAAAGACCAGAGTCACAAACAAGATACTCATGTCCATGCTGGTTATTTTAAAAAACACGCTCTACAGACTGTATTGATGATTATTATAAAAATGTTTACACAACAAGAAAAATAAGCAAGGAAGGATCTTGGCATTTTTCCTAAGGGAATGTTCTGAACTGAGTTTCCCCTTTCAAAACTGTTTTCTCATTAATACTGCTGCCAAGGCATGAAGCAGCCATGGATAGGGAGGACTGGATGGGTAGCAGCTCATCTCAATTCTGGCATGCCTTGCCCTAGCTGATTCAACCAGGACAGTGTCCTCAGGAGTGTCCAGGGTTATCATGACCGTGGCACCTGACAATAGATATTTTTTGCTGCATACTGCTGCTTCTCCTGTTTTCAAACATTCAGTACAGCAGAGCTGAGTTTGCACCCGGGTTGGGTACAGTGGGGATTATCCCCTCTTAATCTCAGTTCCTTAATCAGGGGGCATGGAGCAAGCAGCCCACCCAGCTAAGGTCAGTCCTGTTTGCCAGAGTCCCAGCAAGCAGGCCCTTGAGCAGGACTGGGAAACCCATCCAGGGCTTGCCAGCATCCTAACCCCATTACACAGAATTACAGAATCACAGAATGGTAGGGGTTGGAAGGGACCTCTGGAGATCATCTAGTCCAACCGCCCTGCTGAAGCAGGTGCCCCTAGAGCAGGTTGCACAGGAATGCGTCCAGGTGGGTTTTGAATATCTCCAGAGAAGGAGACACCACAACCTGCCTGGGCAGCCTGTGCCAGTGCTCTGTCACCCTCACAGGAAAGAAGTTCATCCTCGGGTCTTTCTTCCTCATAAGAGAGATGCTCTAGTCCCCTAATCATCTTCATAGCCCTCCAGTGGACTCTCTCCAGTCGTTCCCTGTCTCTCTTGTACTGGGGAGCCCAGAACTGGACACAGAACTCCAGATGTGGCCTCCCCAGGGCAGAGTAGAGGGGCAGGATCACCTCCCTCGACCTGCTGGCCACACTCTTCTTAATGCACCCCAGGATGCCGTTGGCCTTCCTGGCCGCAAGGGCACACTGCTCGCTCATGGTGAGCCCGTTGTCCACCAGCACTCCCAGGTCCTTCTCCACAGAGCTGCTCTCCAGCA